>MDKJ01250260.1:0-63473 GCA_005239525.1 Nicotiana knightiana | reverse complement strand
GTATTGGAATAAATCACATATTTTTAGAACCACAAATCAAATATAATTGTTAATACCATTTTCGAGGTAAACACTTTGGCGCCCACCGTGGGGTTAAAGATAATGGTGATTATTTTAGTGCTAATTTTATGATAACAGACCTTATTCTTCACACTTCTTCTTGTCCAATATTTTTTTATTTCGCGCTAAAACATGTCAAACTCAGCTAACGCACCAGTGCATAGCAACAATGGCCTCGGTTTCCATGGGGAAAAATAACATAGCAGCTTCAGCATCCGGTGTGCCACCGCTCAACCCCGGAGTAGCACCTATTCACAACCCAGTTGATGTTGGCTCGCATATTTCTATAAGCACCATACGCCTATCATTTAGTTTAGTGGGCCAGGTCCTCCAGCTTTCCATTAGCTTTCGATTTAGTTTGCATTCAAAGTCTTAGTGTACGGATGCCGGGGAAGCGTGCAAGGAAAAATCCAACTTGATGCACAAACAACACATGCTCGAAATGAATTCATATTACAAATCATTTTCGAGATGTGGCAAGCACAACAAGTCGCTATTGCTCAGCTATAGAGTCAGCAAGAGACTCCAAGTATAGTAAGACCGGAAGCAGCTCCTCGAGTTGAGTCAACACCAGTAAGATCGAGCAATAATGGGTCAGGAACAGACCCCACTATTATGAGAATACTCGAGGACCTCACCAAAATGATTGAATCAGGGGAAAAGAAGATAGAGGCCAGCGACAACAAAATAGAATCCTATAACATGAGGGCCGATAAGATCCCGAGGTCACCTCCAATTTTGAAGTGGGTAGATTCGAAAAAGTTCGTGCAGAAACCATTTCCGTCGAGTGTGGCTCCGAAGCCCATTCTGAAGAAGTTCAAGATGCCAGATATCCCAAAGTACAACGGGACCATAGATCCTAAAAGCATATTACCACCTATATTTGTGGTATAAAAGGGAATGACTTAAAAGACAACGAGATTGAGTCCATCCTGTTGAAGAAGTTTGGAGAAACGCTGTCCAAGGGGGCCATGATGTGGTATCATAACCTCCCCCTGAACTCAATAGATTCGTTTTCCACGATGGCTGACTCTTTTGTGAAGGCACATACTAGTGCCAATAAAGTCGCTACAAGGAAGTCTGATGTCTTCAAAATTAAATAGAGAGAGAACGAGATGCTAAGGGAGTTTGTATCTCGCATTCAGATGGAACGAATGGAATTACCACCACTCTCCGATGATTGGGCGGGGCAAGCCTTCACTCAGGGCTTGAATTAACGAAGGTCGATAGCTTCGAAGTAGTTGAGGCAAAATTTGATCGAGTATCCCACCGTGATTTGGGCAGACGTGCATAACAGGTATCAATTGAAGATCAGGGTCGAGGACGACCAATTGGGAGCCCCATCGGGCTCAGTATATCCAAGCAGGCTCTTAGCAAATGAGTCAAGTAATGCAGAAAGGGAGCCGAAACCGAACAAGAAAAGATACCAACCATATGTCGAAGACCGAAGAAACACCTCGAGGAGTAATATACCTCGAATCGATCGAAGGGTGTATCGAGGCCAAAGTTTTCAAGGACTCGCAAGCAAAGCTTGGTTCGATAGGCACACGGGGCCGAATGAAGCAACCCGATTTTCGGAGTGCAACTTCAACATTGATGCATCAGGCATCGTACCAGCAATAGGTAAGATCTGAGACACCAGGTGGCCGAAGCCAATACAGTCAGATCCTTACCAAATGAACCCCAACTTAATGTGCAAATACCATGGCACTCACGGTCATAGGAAAGAAGATTTTAGACAGCTTCGGGAGGAGGTAGCCCGACTGATCAGCGAAAGGCACCTTCTAGAGTTCCTTAGCGACTGAGCTAAGAATCATTTTCAAGAGAAGGATGGAAACATGAAACATGAACAGGAGGAGCCGCAGCATATCATTCATATGATCATTGAAGGAGTCACGTCCCACAGGGACCTGTGTTTAAACGACCAAAACTATCCATCACAAATAAAAAGTGGACAGGGAGTTACGTACCCGAGGATGCTATCGCATTCACCGAAGAAGACATCGAGGCCTTATCTCAGCCTCATAATGATGCACTGGTAATTTCTTTCCTTTTACATAAAATTTAAGTTAAACGTGTGCGAGTGGATCTAGGTAGTCTGGCCAATATAATCAGGTCGAGGGTCGTGGAGCAGCTTAGGCTACTCGACCCAATCATCCCCGCATCTCGAGTCCTGAATGGATTCAACATGGCGAGTGAGACAACGAAGGGGGAAATCATCCTCCCAGTCAACGCGGCTGGTACAAATCAAGATACCAAGTTTCACGTCATTGAAGGTGACATGAGATACAACGGCTTACATGGAAGGTCGTGGATTCCTAGCATGAGGGCAGTGCCATCAACTCTTCATCAAATGGTGAAGTTCCCAACAAAAGACAGTGTAAAAACGGTGTATGGAGAGCAGCTTGCAGCAAAGCAGATGTTCGCACTGCACGACATTGCACCAAGATCGACACCTTCCACCTTGGAGAAGTCCAAAGACAATCAGGTAGCTAAATAACAATCATAGTCTACACCCTCGGTTGAACCCGAGGGACAGGTGATCGAGGAACAGTTGATCGAGGATGTCAAAGTCAATAGTCGAAGAGCTTGAATAGGCCTCAGTCCGAGGTAAAGCATGCATTCGTCAAAGACAAGGTAACAAAATTTCTCAAAACTCATTTCCATTGCCCAACATCGATCGCTTGATCGATGCAATGGCCGACCAGCAAGATCCTTACTTTTCTCGATGCTTACTCCTGGTACAATCAAATTCAAATGAACACGGAGTACCTGGAAAAGACTTCGTTCATCATGAAGTATGGTACATATTGTTGTAATGCAATGCCCTTCGGGTTAAAAAACGCGAGAGCCATATACCGACACCTAGTTAATAAGATGTCCGAACATCTGATAGGCAGGATTATGGAAGTTTACATTTATGACACGCTAGTTAACTCCCTGTGCACATAGTACCATTTGACTCATTTGCAGGTTTAGAAGGTATAACATGAAGCTCAAGCCCGAGGAATGTGCCTTCGTAGTCGGTTGGGGCAAATTTTTGGGCCTCATGGCATCGAATAGGGGAATCAAGATAAACCTGGACAAAATCAAGGCGAGCGAGGGCTTAAACATCAAGGCCATGAATTCCTCCCTCGTGGTACTAGATGGTAAGCGCGAGACCGCACTAGGTCGAATGGTTGCTCGAAAGCGAAAGATCGAAAGGTACTACAACAGAAGAACAAAACTCTGTTACTTCGAAGTCGAGGACATAGTTCCAAGAAAGGTCACCCTCAACACCAAAAACTCGAATGAAAGCAAGCTAGGTCCTAATTGGGAAGGACCGTACCGCATCCTCAGAGTAGTAGGCAAAATGTCTTACAAACATAGCACCGTGGAAGACAAGCAACTACCAAGCAATTGGAACATATCGATGCTCAAAGCGCTATCATTACTGAGGTACAATCTTCTCCTTTTTCATCTATATTTTGTACTAACTCGTGGTAGGTGTTCGATTTAGAGGAATCAAAGCACCCCCAGCTCGAAGACCTTGGGTTTTAAACCATGCGTTGCACTCTTTTTTCCTTATATCGGGTTTTTTGCCAAATGGGTTTTTACTGGCAAGGTTTTTAAAGAGGCAACATCTATATGCTACCTAAGGAAAAATCATCAAGTATTCAAGGATTCTTTTCAATCAACCTCGAACACTGGGGGGCATCACCCCCGGAGGCTACCTTTTCAAAGAAACCAAGTTATGCCAAAGAGGGCCTCGATAGGAGAATGTTGTATCGGGCCAAACGGTCAAATGAACCGTGTCCGTGTAGAATAGTCGAGCCCCCGATGGCAAGAACATGTACGCATGTATCAAGTAATTGAAGAAGCATCCTTGTTCATAAAAACACTTTGTGCCTCAAAGAAGATCACTATTCTTGCATGAAACGTCTCGAGGGACAAATACTCCTAAACACTCGGGGACTGTCATCGACAATTAACTTATCGAGCCATTAAGGGCTCGAGATCATAAGACCTCAATAAGGAAACATCGAATCTGTAAGACCTCAATGAGGCAACATCGAATCTGTAAGACTTCAATGAGGCAACATCGAGTCTATAAGACCTCAGTGAGGCATTACCGAATCTGTAAGACCTCAATGAGGAAACATCGAATCTATAAGACCTCAACGAGGCGTACTCAAACGCATAAGACCTTAAAAAGGCGTAACCCCGATATTAAGGCCAAGGCTATATATTCGAACTTGTAAGACCACTAAAAAGGCGTACCCTCGATATAGAGGCCGAGGTCATCTCACCCGGGGACTAAAGGATACGGCCTAATATAAAGACTATCATCATATGGAAAGGTTACGGCCAAAATAATGCGGCTCAGAGACGTCCGACTTCCAAAATCTAAAGGCCTTTAAATACATCAAAAAAACCAGTTAATCATGCTACCGTCGGCATAAGCAAAGGAGCTGCGATATTCAGCTCCGAACAATAAATAGGCTTCGAAAAAATCAGCCTTCGAGAGAACCTCACGGGGTACTCTATTATCGTCACATATCGACTTATAATCGAGGTTCATATTTGAGCCGTCGAAGAGTCAGACAAACACAAAACATGCCAAGGCATAACAAAACTTTAAAAGTCTTTAGCCAAAATAGGGGAAAATTATAGCCATGTTATTGGTCGAATTGACCCAATCTAAAAAGATCCTAAGGGCCGATCTAAAGATCCCAAGGGCCAAATTAAAAATATCCTAAGGGCCAAAATGAAAAAAGCCTAAGGGCCAATGTTTTAAAACCTAAGGGTCGATAGTCCCGAGTGAAAATTTAACTCGAGCGTCGAGTTAACGTCTCTAATTCAAAACCGAACATGAAATTTTTGTTTCATTCGGCTCCTTTATGGAGATGAGTCAATTTATAAATCTAAGATGCAATTATAGATCTTAACGATTTTTAATCAAGCACAAAAACCTAAGGGTTTCTATTTTAAGTCTAACATATAAGACTGATTATCGACAAACATCAAAATTAAAGACAAAACAAAGACATAAGCAAGTTTGAAATTTATAAAAGGTAAAACCAAAGGGTTTATTATATAATAGTAGCACAAAGATACATTTACAGCACCCCTACCTGGAGCCCTTTACAAAAATCAAGAAAGAAAGACCTAGTCTATCTTCGGGGAGATAGTCTTTTCCCCCTCGGGGACTATGTCTTCACCAGCTCCCTCGGGACCAGCTGCCTCACCTGCCTCTTCCCCATTGTCTTTAGCATCGGCTTCATTATTGGAAGAAACGAGGAACTTGGCGTCAAACTCATCCGCCTTGGCTTGTTCTATCTCCTCCGAGAGATCAAAGACCTTAGCATGAATCTCCTTGAGGCTTTCCCTCTGGGATCTGCATCGGACATATTCATTGCTTCTTCTCTCTCGATCGGAAGCTCCCCTTAACTCATTCTGAGCATTAGCAGCATCTTTTAGATAGATGGCTATCTTCTTATTAGCCTTTACCCGGACCTCTTCGGCTTCGACTTTGACTCGAGCCTCCACAATTTCGGCCTTCTTCTTTAAGAGATCGATTTCGAGCTTAAGTATCCTACTCACCTGAATCGAATTGATATTTATAGTATTACGGGGTTGAATTTCAAGGGCAAGGACTTTAGCCAAAGCATTCTTTCTGGCCCCAACAAGGACATCCATATGTGCCTTAAATTTGTTGCACTCATAATTGACCTGGATGACTTCGCCCCGCATGCGTTCAAGCATCTCGATCTTTCAATGCAACTGAGACATCGAAGTGTTAACCTCCGAACATGTTAGGGGGAATCCATATTCATTCAGAACTAATGTTACTTGCTTCTCTAGCCCGTCCTAATACTTGCGAGCTCGGGTCAGTTCCGACCGAGGACGTATGCAACTTGGCCTCACAACAAAGTAGCTCAGTCTTAAGTTTGTCAAAAACATACGAAAAAGAAGGCCCGATTAGAAAAAGAAAAGAAAGTATGAAGTTAGAAAGTTTGTAACGCCATCACAAAACTCACCATATAACAGAGTCGCTAAGCCTCCTTAAAGGCTGAGTTTACATCTACTATTCTGTCACGACCCCAAATCCTAACTGGCCGTGATGACACCTATTGTGGAACTAGGCTAGCCGAACACCGCATGTTCACAATTTCTTTTTAAAATCCCCAATAAAGTTTCAAGCATTTCACAAAAAAAAAAACATACAGAAATTACTAAATACAATAGGCCAATATTATACAATACCGCCAACCCCAAAACCCGGAGCCAACGTGTCATGAGCATCTAGAGAAATACGCCAAGATAAATTGTTATAATACAAAAAATCTGAATAAAATCTAAATACAACAAGAAGGGAAAACAGAGATGCTGCGGACGCTAAACAGCTACCTCTATATCCCGCAAATCTGGCTCCGTGCGGAAAAAAAGGCTAATGCTCGATATCTGCTCCTGAATCTTCACACAGGGGTGCAGGGAGTAATGTGAGTACGCCAACTCAGTAGTAATGAAAATAAATCAAGTCTAAGTAGCAAGGAAACACATAAAATTAATGCCATCAAGTCACAATATACGCAGCCTTACTTTCCAATAGTATAACATAGATATATGAAATCATCATGCCTTAAAATCAAATTCAGAAAAAGTCCTTTAAAGAATGCACATTTTTAACAACTCTAAAACAAAGGATTTGGTATGCAAATGAATGTAGTAAAATCATAAGTATCCCCTCGGGCAAAAACATTTATCATCATCAACCCCTCGGGCATGCCTCACAGTCACTCAGCATCTCACCATAACTTAGCACCTCACAGTCACTCATGCCTCCCAATCACTCGTCACTCGGCACTCAGTGCGCTCACTAGGGATGTGTACAGACTCTGGAGGGGCTCCTTCAGCCCAAGCGCTAATATAACTCAACACCTCATCATCACTCTTGGCCCTCGGCCACACTCAGCAGAACCACTCAAAAGGCCCCTCGGGCGAGTTAGTAAAACAGGATACTCAACCCAAAAAAAAACATCATTATAATGCTCGTGTAGTGTAAATCAGGTTGAGTTTCGAAAAACAGTATGCACAATGATGCTGAGTGAACACATCAACAAATAGTGAAGAAAACAGCAGGAAAAAACCCCCCAAGTGGTCTAAACAGATCGACACGAGGCCCCAAACACGGCTTATAGCCCAAGTATTTCACAAATCTTTAGAACATAATTTAATATAAGGTTTTGAGTGAAATATGCAACTCATTAGTTGCCGCGGAGGAGACATATCCAAAAATCATTATGCGCCACAAACACGTCATCCGACATATGCACCATTCTAAAAGCAGTAAGAAAATATGTAGTCCGGGGTTCCATACCCTCAAGACAAGATTTATAACCATTACTTACCTCCACCGGGCCACAACACTAGTCTGCAATGCTCCTGCCCCTCAAGTTGGCCCTCGATTGCTCAAAATCTAGCCAAAACTAATTTAATATCATCAATATATATCAAAGGAACTCAACACAATTGAAAATTATCAATTTATACGAAAATCTCGAAATTCGGGTAAACCCGAGCCCACGTCTCAGAATTAGATAATTTTTACATCACTAGAAACCTCGTCCTCCCACGATTCTACTCATACCAAAACCATCCTAATCGGATCACAATACCCTACCCAAAACCTCAAAAGAAATTCCAATTCTCCACCCCCTTCTTCCCAACCTTTTCCTACTAAAATCCTTCAATTTTCAAGCCTAATCCGAGCAAAATAGCATAGGAACGATGTTAGTAACCAAAGAACTTACCTTTACTGAAGAATCTCGAGTTTCCTTCTCCAAATTGCCTTCAAAGAACTCCTCCCGCATGAAAAATGGTAAGAAATAAGAGAATTTTCGTGGAGGGCCTTTATATACTGTATCTGCCAGTCATTTCCGCACCTGCGGACATCTAGCTGCACCTGCGGTCCCAGGTGCGCACCTGCGGAAAGCCACTTAACGGACCAATCTCGCACCTGCGACCACTCCTCCACAGCTGCGGCTTTGCAGGTGCGGGCAAAACTTCGCGCCTGCGGAAAAATCCCCTGCCTAGCCTTTTCGAACATGCGCTCTACCCATCGCACCTGCGACATCGCACCTACGGCTGCTCAATCACACGTGCGTTCAACACTAGAACTTTCACACCGGCAACTATTGCTGCAATTTTCCAAGTCCAAAAACCACGCCAACCATCCGAAATCAATCCCGAGCCCCTCGGGGCGCTAACCAAACATACCATCACACCCCATAGCATTATTCCAACTTAGTCGAGCCTTCGAAACACCAAAAACAACACGAAAATACAAAAATTACATCAAATTCAAGCCCATGATCTTTGAAACTTCCAAATTTCGCCAACTACGCCGAAACAAACCAAAACACCTCTAATTGACCTGAAATTTTGCAGACACATCAAAAATGACATTACGAACCTGCTCCAACTTCTAGAATTCCATTCCGACCTTGATAGCCTATTTTCCACTACCGATCGGAAATCACCAAAAACTAACTTTCGCCAATTCAAGCCTAATTCTACACCGGACATCACAAAAATATTCTGAACACACTTCTAAGTCCCAAATCATCAAACGAAGCTATCCAAGCCATAAAATCCGCATTCCGAGGTTGTTTACCAATAAGTCAACTCTAAGTTGACTTTCTCAACTATTAGGTTACTTTAAGAGACTAAATGCCTCAATTCTCACCATAACCACTCCGGACCCAAACCAACTGACCCAACACAACAAAAAAAGGCTAGCAATATATATAACAAATGCAAAAATGGGGGAAACGGGGTAAATCTCACGGAACGACCGACCGGGTCGTTACATCCTCCCCCTCTTAAACAAACGTTCGTCCTCGAACGGTCTATAATCATACCTGGAGCCTCGAATAAGTAAGGATATATGTCCCGCATCTCCCGCTCGGTCTCCAGGTGGCATCCTCCACTGGCTGCCCTCTCCACTTAACCTTCACTAAAGCTACATCCGTAGACCCCAGCTTCCTGACCTGTCGACCAAAAATAGCCACTGGCTCCACCTCATATGACATATCAACCTCGAGCTGAACTGTGCTGAAGTCCAAACCATGGGAAGGGTCACCAACATACTTCCGGAGCATCGAAACATGGAGTACTAGATGAATACTCGATAAACTGGGAGGCATAGCAAGCCTATAAGCCACCTCCCCAACCCTCTAAAGCACCTCAAATGGCCCAATGAACGTGGGACTCAGCTTCCCTCTCTTACCGAATCTCATAACACCCTTCATGGGTGACACCTTCAGTAAAAACATGTCCCCAACCATGAAACACACATCTCGGACCTTCCGGTCCGCATAAATCCTCTGCCTAGACTGAGTCGTGTGAAGCCGCTCCTGAATCAGCTTTGCCTTACTCAAAGCATCCTGAACCAAGTCTGTGCCCAACAGCCTAGCCTCGCCCTGCTCAAACCAACCAATCGGAGATCTGCACCTCCTACCATATAAAGCATCATACGAAGCCATCTGGATACTCAACTGATGGCTGTTATTATATGCAAAATCCGCTAGTGGCAGAAACTGATCCCATGAACCACAAAAGTCAATCACACAGGCACGCAACATATCCTCCAAAATCTGAATGGTACGCTCTGATTGCCCGTGGGTCTGAGGGTGAAACACTGTGCTCAACTCAACCTGAGTACCCAACTCTCTCTGCACGGCTCTCCAAAACTGAGATGTGAAATGAGTGCCTCTGTCGGAAATGATATAAACTGGAATCCCATGCAATCGGACAATCTCCCTGATGTGAATCTCAGCTAACCTCTCTGAAGAATAAGTAATACCAACAGGAATAAAGTGCACGGACTTGGTCAGCCGATCCACAATAACCCATATAACATCAAACCTCCTCGAAGTCTGTGGGAGTGCAACTACGAAGTCCATGGTGATCCGCTCCCACTTCCACTCCGGAATATCAAACCTCTTAAACAATCCACCTGGTCTCTAGTGCTCGTACTTAACCTACTTACAGTTGAGACACCAAGACACGAACTCCACAATATCCTTCTTCATCCTCCTCCACCAATAATGCTGCCTCAAATACTGATACATATTTGCGGCACCCGGATGGATGGAATACTGCGAACTATAAGCCTCTGTTAGAATCAAATCTCGAAGCCTATCAATATTGGGCACGCAAATCTGGCCCTGCATCCTCATGACCCCATCATCACCAATAACCACATCCCTGGCATCACCGCGATGGGCCATGTCCGGAAGAACAAGCAAATGTGGATCATCATACTGGCGTGCTCTAATCTGATCGTAAAGAGAAGACTTGGAGGCTACACAAGCCAACACCCGGAAGGGATCTGATAGTTCCAATCTCACCAACTGACCTGCCAAGGCCTGAACATCAAGGGTTAATGGCCGCTCTACAACTGGAAGATAGGCTAGACTCCCCAAACTCTCTACTCTACGACTCAAGGCATTGGCCACTACATTGGCCTTCCCCGGATGATATAAGATAGTGAGGTCATAATCCTTGAGAAGCTCCAACCATCTCCTCTGGCACAAATTCAAGTCCTTCTGCCTCAGCAGATACTGCAAACTGCGATGATCAGTGAAAATCTCACACTGCGCTCCATACAAATAATGCCGCCAAATGTTCAAGGCATGAACAATGGCAGCTTAGTCAAGATCGTGCACCGGATAATTCTTCTCGTGCACCTCCAACTTCCTGGACGCGTAGGCCATCACCCTACCGTCCTACATCAATACCGCTTCCAAGCCAACTCTAGAAGCATCACAATAAACTATACCCGAACCAGCAGGCAAAACTAGTACTGGAGTTGTAGTCAATGCTGACTTGAGCTTTTGAAAGCTCTCCTCACACTCATCAGACCATCTGAATAGAGCACCCTTCTAGGTCAATCTGGTCAAAGGCGAAGGAATAGAAGAGAATCCTTCCACAAAGCGATGGTAATAAGCCGCCAAACCAAGGAAACTCCTAATATCTGAAGCTGAGGACGGTCTGGGCCAACTCTGCACTGCCTCAATCTTCTTTGGATCAACCTAAATCCCCTAACTAGACACCACGTGCCCCAAGAAAGCTACCGAACCAAGCCAAAACTCACACTTGGAGAATTTCGCATAAAGTTTCTCCTTCCTCAACCTCTGTAACACAATTCTCAAAGGCTGAGCATGCTCTTCCTGGCGACGAGAATAAACCAGGATGTCATCAATGAACACAATGACGAAGGAATCAAGATAAGGCTGAAACACGATGTTCATCAATTGCATGAACGGAGCTGGGGCATTGGTCAGCCTAACTGACATAAGCAGGAAATCATAATGACCATATCTGGCCCTGAAAGCAGTCTTCGGAATGTCAGAATCCCGAATTCTCAACTAATGATACCCAGATCTCAAATCAATCTTGGAAAACACTCTAGCTCCCTGAAGTTGGTCAAACAAATCATCAATGCGGGGCAAGGGATACCGGTTCTTCACCGTAACCCTATTGAACTGCCGATAGTCAATACACATACGCATGGACCCATCATTCTTCTTTACGAACAACACCGGTGCACCCCAAGGTGACACACTAGGCCGAATGAACCCCTTATCCAGGAGCTCCTGAAGCTGCTCCTTCAATTCCTTTACCTCTGCTGGTGCTATACGATATGGTGGAATAGAAATGGGCTGAGTGCTTGGCATCAGGTGAATACCAAAATCAATATCCCTATCAGGTGGCATGCCTGGTAGGTCTGCAGGAAACTTATCCAGAAAGTCACAAACCACTGGAACTGAGTCAATAGCGGGACTATTACCACCGACATCCCTCACAAAGGCCAAATAAGATAAACACCCTTTCTCAATCATGCGCCAAGACTTCAGGTAAGAAATCACCCCGCTAGGCATATACTCGGAATAACCTCTCCACTCAACCCTCGGACTCCCCATACTCTCTACTTTACGACTCAAGGCATTGGCCACTACATTGGCCTTCCCCGGATGATATAAGATAGTGAGGTCATAATCCTTGAGAAGCTCCAACCATCTCCTCCGGCACAAATTTAAGTCCTTCTGCCTCAGCAGATACTGCAAACTGCGATGATTAGTGAAAATCTCACACTGCGCTCCATACAAATAATGCCGCCAAATGTTCAAGGCATGAACAATGGCAGCTTACTCAAGATCGTGCACTGGATAATTCTTCTCGTGCACCTTCAACTTCCTGGATGCGTAGGCAATCCCCATACCGTCCTGCATCAATACCGCTTCCAAGCCAAATCTAGAAGCATCACAATAAACTATACCCGAACCAGCAGGCAAAACTAGTACTGGAGTTGTAGTCAATGCTGACTTGAGCTTTTGAAAGCTCTCCTCACACTCATCAGACCATCTGAATAGAGCACCCTTCTAGGTCAATCTGGTCAAAGGCGAAGGAATAGAAGAGAATCCCTCCACAAAGCGATGGTAATAACCCGCCAAACCAAGGAAACTCCTAATATCTGTAGCTGAGGACGGTCTGGGCTAACTCTGCACTGCCTCAATCTTCTTTGGATCAACCTAAATCCCCTAACTAGACACCACGTGCCACAAGAAAGCTACCGAACCAAGCCAAAACTCACACTTGGAGAATTTCGCATAAAGTTTCTCCTCCCTCAACCTCTGTAACACAATTCTAAAAGGCTGAGCATGCTCTTCCTGGCGACGAGAATAAACCAGGATGTCATCAATGAACACAATGATGAAGGAATCAAGATAAGGCTGAAACACGATGTTCATCAATTGCATGAACAGAGCTGGGGCATTGGTCAGCCTAACTGACATAAGCAGGAAATCATAATGACCATATCTGGCCCTGAAAGCAGTCTTCGGAATGTCAGAATCCCGAATTCTCAACTGATGATACCCAGATCTCAAATCAATCTTGGAAAACACTCTAGCTCCCTAAAGCTGGTCAAACAAATCATCAATGCGGGGCAAGGGATACCGGTTCTTCACCGTAACCCTATTGAACTGCTGATAGTCAATACACATACGCATGGACCCATCATTCTTCTTTACGAACAACACTGGTGCACCCCAAGGTGACACACTAGGCCGAATGAACCCCTTATCCAGGAGCTCCTGAAGCTGCTCCTTCAATTCCTTTACCTCTGCTGGTGCAATACGATATGGTGGAATAGAAATGGGCTGAGTGCTTGGCATCAGGTGAATACCAAAATCAATATCCCTATCAGGTGGCATGCCTGGTAGGTCTGCAGGAAACATATCCGGAAAGTCACAGACCACTGGAACTGAGTCAATAGCGAGACAATTACCACCGACATCCCTCACAAAGGCCAAATAAGATAAACACCCTTTCTCAATCATGCGCCAAGACTTCAGGTAAGAAATCACCCCGCTAGGCATATACTCGGAATAACCTCTCCACTCAACCCTCGGACACCCCGATCAAGAGTAGTATGGCACGGAGATAACCAATCCATGCCCAATATCACGTCAAAATTAACCATGTTGAGTAACACTAGGTCCACTCGGTCCTTAAGACCCCCAATAGATATCATGCACAACCGATACACACGGTCCACAACAACAGTATCGCCCACCAGAGTGGGCACACGAACATAAGTGACTAGAGATTCACGGGCCACATCCAGAAAATGGGCAAAATATGAAGAAACATAGGAATATGTAGAGCCAGGGTCAAATAAATCCAAGGCATCTTGGCAACAGACTGAAACAATACCTGCGATCACGGCATCTGGGGCCATAGCATCCGACCTGGCTGGAAATGCATACATGCGAGCCTGGCCTCCCCTGCTCGACCTCCCACTCTAGGGCATCCTCTGGCTAACTGACCACCACCCCTGGCTGCCTGGGCGGGTGGTCAAGTGACTGGAGCTGAAGTCGAGGGCTTGCCCATCTGCTGAGAAGATCCACCAGAACAGCGGGGACATTGCCTCAACCCGTGATCGAACTCTCCACACTCAAAACAACTCCCTGTAGCTAAAGGCGGGGACTGATAGAAACCCCTACCACCCGTACGGCCACTGGAAAACTCCTGCATGGAAGAACCCTGAATTGGAGGTGCGCGAGCTGCACTCTGAGCTTGGAGGGCACCAAATGAAGTACGGCCTGACTGAGAACAAGGGGGACCCTGCCCCGAGGAGGCACCACCATATGCTGGACGGTCTGACTGAGGGGGCCTGAATAATGGCCCCTACCCTGCTGAAATAGTCCCCTGAAGGGAGCACCACTGGAACTGTCCGAACCACGAGGCCTCTAGGCCTCCCTCTCCTCCCGCTCCTGACGGCGAACAAACTCAATATCTCGAGCTATGTTAATAACCTACTCGAATGAAGCAGCTGATACTCTCTCCCGAGTCATAAATAACCGAAGCTGATACGAAAGACCATCTACAAACCTCCTCACCCTTTCCCTATCAGTAGGGATAATCTCAGAAGCACGCCTAGCCAACTCGGAGAACCTCATCTCGTACTGAGTAACTGATAACTTTCCCTAGCACAGCTGCTCAAACTGCCTACGTTGCTCCTCTCTATGGGACTAAGGAACATACTTCTCCAAAAAGATCGTGGAGAACTGCTGCTAGGTAAGAGGTGCTGAACCAACCGGTCTACGCCTCTCGAATGACTCCCACCAAGTAAAGGCAGCACCCGCAAACTGAAATGTAACAAATGAGACCCCACTGGTCTCCAAAATACCTGCAGTAC
Source organism: Nicotiana knightiana (assembly GCA_005239525.1). Classification (NCBI taxonomy): domain Eukaryota; kingdom Viridiplantae; phylum Streptophyta; class Magnoliopsida; order Solanales; family Solanaceae; genus Nicotiana; species Nicotiana knightiana. The sequence continues at coordinate 48,664 of MDKJ01250260.1, read as the reverse complement.
GCAGTATCCTCTGGCACCTATCTAGAAATCCTTGGGCATCCTCGCCCTCTGTACCACTGAAAGACAGAGGTTGAAGTCTGTTGAATATCTCCAACCTGCACTGCTCGTCCTCAGGCATATCAGGGACCACATAATCCTAGATCGGAGCAACTGGCTGAGCTGGGGCTGCTCCCGGTTCCTGAATACCCTATGCAGCCTTCTCAGGTGCCCGGGCAGGTAGAGTCTAGTTGCCTCCCTCGGCTTGAGTTGTAGTGGCAGTAGAAGACATGGCAAGGGCCTTAGCCAAACTGGTGCATACTGTCAATATCTGAGGCAGGGTCTCTTGAAGACCCAGAATAACCATAGGCACTGCTGGTGCCTGAGCCTGTCCCACTGGGATACCATCGGCGGGAACCTGATCATGATCGATAGAGGGATTCTGTGGCACTTCCCCGGCTGCTGAGCGGGCAGGCCCCCTATCTCTACCACGACCTCTATCGCGACCTCGACCTCTTGCTGGTATAGCAGCTGACTGGTCACTCTGATCGGTGTGGCGTGTCCTCACCATCTGTGAGAGAATGAAACAACGTAAGTTCAGATTTCAAGAATCAATGTATCAGCACGAAAGAGTTCAAGAAAGATAGAAATGTTTCCTAAAAGTTCGGAAGCCTCTTGAAGATAAGTAGAGACGTCTTTGCACCGATCCGCAAGACTCTACTAAACTTGCTCATGACTGTCACGACCCTAAATCCTAACTAGCCGTGGTGGCACCTACTGTGGAACTAGGCTAGCCGACTACCGCATGTTCACAATTTCTTTTTAAAATCCCCAATAAAGTTTCAAATATTTCACAAAAACAAACATACAGAAATTACTAAATATAATAGGTCAATATTAACAATACCGCAAACCCCAAAACCCGGAGGCAACGTGTCATGAGTATCTACAGAAATAAGCCAAGATAAGCTGTTATAATACAAAACCTTTGAATAAAAGCTAAATACAACAAGAAGGGAAAATAGAGATGTTGCGGATGTTGAACAACTACCTCTATATCCCGCAAATATGGCTCTGCACGGAAAAAAAAGGCTAATGCTCGATATCTGCTCCTCAATCTGCACATAGGGGTGCAGGGAGTAATGTGAGTATGCCAACTCATGAGTAATGAAAATAAATCAAGTCTAAGTAGCAAGGAAACACATACAATCATTGCCATCAAGTCACAATATACACAACCTTATTTTCCAATAGTATAACATAGATATACGAAATCATCATGCCTTAAAATCAACTTCAGAAAAAGTCCTTTAAAGAATGCACATTTTTAACAACTTTAAAACAAAGGATTTTGTATGCAAATGAATGTAGTAAAATCATAAGTAGCCCCGCGGGCAAAAAATTTATCATCATCAGCCCCTCGGGCATGCCTCATAGTCACTCAGCACCTCACCATCACTCAGAACCGCACAGTCACTCATGTCTGCCAATCACTTGGCACTCGGTGCGCTTACTGGGGGTGTGTACAGACTCCAGAGGGGCTCCTTCAGCCCAAGCGCTAATATCGCTCACCACCTCACCATCACTCTTAGCCCTCGACCACACTCAGCATAACTACTCAAAAGGCCCCTCGGGCGAGTTAGTAAAACAGGGTACTCAACCTAAAAAAACATCATTTTAATGCTCGTGTAGTGTAAATCAGGCTGAGTTTTGAAAAACAGTATGCACAATGATGTTGAGTGAAAAAATCAACAAATAGTGAGAAAAACAGCAGTAAAAAGCCCCCAAAGGGTCTAAACAGATCGGCACGAGGCTCCAAACACGGTTTATAGCCCAAGTATTTCACAAATCTTTAGAACATAATTTAACATAAGGTGTTGAGTGAAATATGCAACTCATTACTTTCCGCGGAGAGGACCTAGTCCAATCCAAAAATCAGTATGCGCCACATACTCGTCATCCGACATGTGCGCCTTTCTAAAATCAGAAAGAAAATATGTAGTCTGGGGTTCCATACCCTCATGACAAGATATATAACCATTACTTACCTCCACCGAGCCATAACACTAGTCCGCAATGCTCTTGCCCCTCGAATTTGCCCCCGATTGCTCCGAATCTAGCCAAAACCATTTTAATATCATCAATATATATCAAAAGAACTCAACCCAATCGAAATTTATCAATTTACACAAAAATCTCAAAATTCGGCCATACCCGAGCCCCGGGCCCACGTATCGGAATTCGATAATTTTATATCACTAGAAACCTCGCCCTCCAACGATTTTACTAATACCAAAACCATCCTAATCGGATCACAATAGCCTACCCAAAACCTCAAATGAAATTCCAATTCTCCACCCCCTTCTTCCCAACCTATTCCTACTCAAATCCTTAAATTTTAAAGCCTAATCCAACAAAATAGCATAGAAACGATGTTAGTAACCAAAGAACTTACCTGTACTGAAGAATCTCGAGTTTCCTTCCAAATCGCCTTCAAAGAACTACTCCCGCATGCAAACTAGTGAAAAATAAGAGAATTTTCACGGAGGGCCTTTATATACTGTTTCTGCCAGTCATTTCCGTACCTACGAACATCTAGCCGCACCTGCGGTCCCAGGTGCGCACCTGCAGAAACCCACTTAACGGACCAATCCTTCGCAGGTGCCGCCAAAACATCGCGCCTGCGAAAAAATCCCCTGCCTAGCCTTTCCGCACCTGCGCTCTGTCAATCGCACCTGTGAAATCGCACTTGTGGCTGCCCGACCGCAGCTGTGGTCAACACCAGAACTTTCACACCAGCAGCTATTGCTGCACTTTTCCAAGTCCAAAAACCCCGCCAACCATACGAAATCAATCCCGAGCCCCTCGGGGCCCCAACCAAATATACCATCACACCCCATAGTATTATTCCAACTTATTCGAGCCTTCGAAACACCAAAAACAACACAAAAACACCAAAATTACATCAAATTCAAGCCTATGAACTTTAAAACTTCCAAATTTTGCCAACTACGCCGAAACCAACAAAAACACCTCCGATTGACCTAAAATTTTGCAGCCACATCCAAAATGACAATAAGAACCTTCTCCAACTTCTGAAATTCCATTCCGACCTTGATAGCCTATTTTCCACTACTGACCAAAAATCACCAAAAACTAACTTTCGCCAATTCAAGCCTAATTCTACATCGGACATCAAAAAAATATTCTGAACACACTCCTAAGTCCCAAATCGCCTAGCGAAGCTAGCGGAGCCATCAAATCTGCATTCCGAGGTTGTTTACCAATAAGTCAACTCTTTGTTGACTTTCTCAACTATTAGGCTACTTTAAGAGACTAAATGCCTCAATTCTCGCCATAACCACTCCGAACCCAAACCAACTGACCCAACACAACAAAAACATGCTGGTAATATATACCAAATGCAGAAATGGGGGAAACGGGGTAAATCTCACGGAACGACTGGCCAGGTCGTTACATGTTCGGTCTCATCGGCCCCAGTGGAGCAACCCTGGAAGGGGTCGTGTTCACTCGAAACTCTCCTAATTTGGGCGACCTCTGGATCTAAGCATCCCTCATGGTATCTTCAGAGGAAGATGAGAATAACGGTGAAGGAATTATTGTCTTGGCCTCAGGAAAACCAACCGAGGAACTCTGATCGGGCAAAGATGCAATGAAGCCCATCCCCTTTGGAGTACTTTTCGACGTCTCACAACCAATTGCACCATAAGGTAATGAATGACCTTTTCCCCTATTCTCTTTTGGATCATATCCCTCGAAGTTGGGAGCCTTGAGTCCAGCGGGCTTAACAGCCTCGGGAGGCCTCCTGGTTTGAGCCATCAACATAGAACTATCCTCTTCGACATCGTTATCATCCACAAATCGACCAACGAATATAAGATCTTCGCCGATGGCTGCACCCTCCTTGCGCCTCCAGGCGGGTCGTACTTTTCTGTGAATATCCGCTTCCCTCAAGGATCCTTTCCTTTTATTGTCCTTCTTTGGCTACGAAGCCGAAGGAACTTCCTCCTCCCCAAGAGGGGATGATCTCTTCTCAGAGAACCCACCGATGCTTGCCATAGAGAAATTAATATATATAATGAAGGATATTTCTTAAGAGAGGAACTGCATAGCACATACCATGGTGTTTTGACTCCCATTTTCCCTTCGATAAATCTCACCATTTGCATTTGTCATAGGTCGAAGAAGCTGCCAATTTGCAAACTCAGTCCGCGAGATCGGGGACCACATCTGGCATCCACGAGGCTGCTGAGGAAGGGGAAAAGGAGCGTTCTTATAAAGTATAGCAAAGTTGAGAACAAAAGTAATAAAGTACTGCATATTACTTACGTTTGAAATTCCATTCCTCGGGGAACGACAGGAAGTCCACAGGAATGATGTCAACGATCCTCACTCGAATAAACCGACTCATACATCCTTGATCCTTGTCCTCGTCATCGTTGGAAAAGAAGGGCTTTGTGGATCGGCGTCGTAGTTTAATTAGACCTCAGAAATGAAGAGGTTGATACAATCTAATAAGGTGGCTAAGAGTAAACTCAAGCTCAGCCGTTTCAGCAAAAAATCTCGTTAGCAGCACGATCCGCCAGAAAGACGAATGGATTCGAGCCAAAGTAACTCGATACTTTCGACAGAACTCGAGCACGAGTTGGTCGAGGGGACCCAATGTAAAGGGGTAGGTATACACATTAAGAAACCCCACTACATGGGCCATAATATCCTCTTCCCGAGAGGGTATCTACAATACTACTTTTTCTCCCTATCCACAGTCTCTCCTCGTAGCCTCGAGGTGTCTCTCCTCAATTTACCGAATGTACATCGATGCGTGTTCTCGATGGCTAGGGACATTAGGGATTTCTCTAGCGTGAAATCTTTTTTTAGGTGAAGCAGTTCGAGATTAGTTTGCTAAGTGCCGGCGGTGTACCACCGGCCGGGCAGGAAGCAGAGGTGGAGCTTCCCTTTTCTTGATTAACGGATTTTGATATGGTAGCCATGGTCTCTTCAAAACAGGAAAGTGGAGATGAAAATGCCGGTGAAAGCTTTAAAATGATACGGCAGAAATGGTGGAGGAAAGGAACACTACAGAGGAAGATGGTTGCACAAAGCGATAAAATTCTTAATGAGAGGGAAGAAAGTATATATAAGAGAAAAGCATCGACTATTCATTAATGTTGATAACCAACCAGCTCTGATGAAGAAATTATTACTTTTGGGAAAACAAACCGGTGGGCTTCAGTCACTGCGCGGTCATGTCATAAGAATGATGTCACCACACGACACCTCAAAGGGTCGGGGAGTCAAGTTGCTTTCTTATCAATCCTTTCTCGGAAAGGTATGTGTTTGTTTGAGAAGCACGATTTTGAGGGTCTCGGTTACACCAAGGGCAAGCTTGAAGGATTTGAAATTAAGTTCGAACCCGACCTTTGAATAAACACATAAAGGTGGAACATCGAAGGCATCAATAAAAAGTAAAAGCGAAGCAAGATGATTCTTCGTATTCCGAACGACGTATTTACATGAGTGCATTTACAAAGCTCTCACACAGAGCCCTTACCCAAAAGAAGAAGAAATAAGAAGAACAAAAAAGGGGCTAGTCTTCATCTTCACTGCTCTCCGACCCGCTAGCAGAGCCCTCGTCGGAAGTGATCAGTGCTGCCGACTCTTCTTCTAAGGCCTTCTATTCCTCGATCTCGGTAGAAAGATCAAAACCCTTGGAATGCACTTCCTCGAAATCCTTCCTTCAAACTTCTAATCGAGCATGCCCGAGGGCGTAGTTCAGCTTGAGCTTGGCCGCTTCAGATATCTTCTTGGCTTGAGCATTTGTGGCATCATCATCTTCTTGGTACGATGATATGAGTGCATCAGCCTCTGACTTGGCTAAGGATAGTGCGGCAGCCGATTCAGCAAGAAGCGTTTTATATTTGTGGCCCTACTCTTTTGCATCCTGAAGAAGATGCTGGACCGAGGTCAGCTTCTCTCGTAGAGTGTCCTTCTCAGAGGACACGCTGTCCATGCTCCGCTTCAGGTCGAGGATCTCAGCATTTTTTGCCACAATCTCTTCTCGAAGTTCCCGACAAGGTCATCCTTCTGCTTGATCTGAAAAAACCAAGTCAAGTTGTTGAACGTTGATTTATGAATACGGAAAGCAAACCCTCGAAGGCTAAGCTACATGTTCGATGAAGTTAGCCGGCTCTCGGAGCGCTTTTTCTGAGCCTGCTATAAGGTTATTCAGTTCCTCTTCCCTCCGGGCATACAGAGTTTTGAGCTCATTCGACTCCGACACGAGCTTCCAAAACTCGTCCTCACGATGAGTCAGCTCGGCTCGTAACTTTGAAAAGGCCCAGTCGTAGAGCATCACGACCTATAACACAAAGGAAAGAAGTTTGAAAAACAAGAACCAAAACACAAAAGCACAAGTATTATTACCTGTTTCTGGAGTTTCTCAGCCTCCTCGAGAATAAGTGGGGCGTCGAGATCATTCTCCTCCTCAACACCAGTAAAGTATTCGTCAAATATATCATTATGTCCCTGGGATGCCCCCACGTCGGGAGTTTCCCTATTTTTGGCATCCGATATTTTTCCTGAAGAAAACGACGAGCATGGCAAAGGATCACCTATGTTAACAACCCAATCAGGGCATTCTCTCGTCCTAGAAGAGTTTCAGAGCTGGGTCCGCCGAATTTTCCGACCAAGTGCTCATCAGCACAAGATGTATCCTGGTCGATGATTGGCCCGGGGACCTCATTCAAACCCTCTTCAAAGGTCTCCTCTACTCGAGATGGGATCATATCAGCAACCCCTGGCTCACCAATCTCCAGGTCGGAAGCCTTCAAAGTATCGACGCTTCACTTTCCCCTATGTACGAGTAGGAAATTGTCAACATCTTAATCTTCAGCACGAAGACTCTCAACAACTACCAAAGTTAAGGCCACCGTATCGGCCCTAGGCTTTCGAGCTTTGACTCTCTTTGGTTTTGGAGACTCCGCCGGCGTCTCCTTCTTTCTCTTCTTATCTTTAGTGGGTTTTTGGGTCTCCACTTCACCAGATGGAGGTGGCCTTATCAAAACGGCTACACCAAGGCCTGCATAAGAACAAAAGATCAAGTATACCACCAACAAATCTCTTACTAAGGAGTTCATATATGACAGTGATATAAAATTACAATGATTTTTGGCCTCCCATCGGGTTTTGGCCAAGTCACGCCAAACGTGCTTAGCACATGGAGGGATGGAATATAATTGTCGTACCCAGACCGGGAGGTCTTTGAACGCACCAGGATACCACTCAATGGCTGCGTCATCCTAAGAAAACAAGTTCGAAAGGGAAAAGAAAACATCTGATTAACGAAGCATATTCGATATATCGACACTAACAACTCATATTCCATTCCTCAGGGAATGACATCTTCTTGGTAGGAATCAGGTCCGAGGTCCTGACTCAAACGAAGCGGTTCATCCACCCTCGATCCTTGTCTTCATCGATGCTATCAAAGAACAACTTCGAGGATCGACGATGTTGTTTAATTAGGCCACCTCGATATAGACGATGGCTATACAGTCTAATAAGGTGGTCGAGGGTGAAAGCATCTCCTCGACCATGTTCAAAAAATACCTAATTAGATAGATGATTCGTCCGAGAGAATGATATATCTAGACGAGCATCACTCGATATTGTCAGAAAAAATCGAGGATTACTGGATATATTGATGGCGACGAAGGGTCCATAGGACCTAATGTTAAGTGATATGTGTATACGCTGAGAAATCCATCTTTATAGGTAGTTATATCTTCTTTAGATGAAGGGATATCCACTTGCACCGCCTTCCCACAACGGCAATCTACCTTCACCTTTTTGATATCGGTTACCAGACTGACATGTCGAGACATGGGCTCGCATCGGCCTGCTACCGAAGAAGGCTTATCAACCTTAAAATCAGATGACGTTTCACAGGGATCGGGGATGCACTCCTCAACATGAGGGGGTATTGTTGTTTTTCTCTTAGATGAGCGGGAAGAAGAAAGGGCTTTCTCTTTTTTAGGGAATATCTTAGATGTTTTGGCCATGACTGTGGTGGAGTTTTAGAATAAGAAGAAGAAACCGACGAAGAAATTAGTGTAGAAAGAGATAAAAGCAAAAACCTGTTAATGAGGATTTGAAAATGTTGTAATGGGTAAAAGAATGAAAGGTTAATGATTGAAATATTTACAGGGGTCCTCTAAGCGCATTGGAGGAGTTGAAAGGGCGGCCAATAGCGGTTCGTGGGCTTTCCGAACACCGTGTTGACATGGCCTCTGTATTACCTTTCTATCACATCAATTGCTAACCTCACGAGGGGAATATCAAACAGCCAAGAATTCAAAATCCTTTCTTATCATTTCACTCTAAGAAATGCGGGGACTATCTGTGTACGGTTAAAATCGGGGAAGTCTGACTTTAAGGACTCTATGGCGTTCCAAGCCCGGTCTCGAGAGGCTCGAAGTTGAATCTGAAGTTTGACCCCAAGGTGCATCCCTCAAGAGAGTATATCGAAGTCTCGTCACAACAGACCTCGAGGCAGTGTAAAATCGATGATCTTCATGGAAAGGCGGGAAAATTCCTAAGGACACATGGTTAGAACTGATAAGGTCTGCAAGAAATAGTACAAGTTCATACTAAGTCATTATACAGTTGTACCAATAGTATTTTTTTTGTCATAATTAGGCATGTACTATGCTGGGATTCTCCCCTCCTATTTAAAGGGGATCCATATCATTTTGTAAAGGAGGGTATTCTTACTACAGTTGAACTTTCTCAGCTTTTTTCGTGCTCAACACTGTCTCTCAGCTTTATCTCCCTATTTAATGCTCTTCATTTATTGTTTTCATTTATTGCTATTATTCGACCTCGAGGCCCCCGATTTTAATGAGCTCGAGGCCCCAGTCTTGTGAAAACTTTGGTTTGCTTATCTCATTTTCCTTGCTTTCATTCATTACTTCTTGATTATTAATTACTATTGGAATAAATCACATATTTTTAGAACCACAAATCAAATATAAATGTTAATACCATTTTAAAGGTAAACAAGCCCTGGGGCTGGGTTTGAGTAAATTTAAGGATTTGGCCTATAATTTGATACTTTTCTTGTGGATTTGATCCCTTGCCCTAAATTGATTGTGTTCTATTACTTGTGGATATATTCGGGACGTTCGGAGGCCGAATTGAGAGTCAAGGGCATCCTGGAGTAGGACTTTTCTTGGGTTGAGGTAAGTAACATCTTCAAACTTGGTTTTGAGGGTTCGAGACCCAAATTATATTCTATGTGATTGCTGACTCCATGGCACTGCTTAGTGACTCTATCTAGTTGATCTCCATGTTTTAGTCATGTAATAAAGTAGTTGAGTCTTAAATCGTGCTGGACATCATGTTTAGGATTTGTGTCGGTATTGGTTTGACCCTTAACGGTCATTTTCTTGTTGTCATCTCACTAGTTTCATTTACTATTCCATTCTCAGTCATGATCATGCATTTTTTTTATATCATGTCTTAGTCTCAATTATTTATTGATTTATCTTATTATTTTTGAGTTATATTCACGACATTGTGAGCCCGTGGAGAGACTGGAAAGGTTGATGATTAAGTGAGGCCGAGTGCTTGGTTGTGAGTGATAGTTATGGGATCGGGTTGCACGCAACAACAATTATATTAATGATATTGATAGCGCTTGGGTTGTGTGAGCCCCTCTGGAGTCTGTAACACACCCCTAGTGAGTGCGGTTGATATGACTGAGGGCTGGATCTTCCCCGGACATGGATCATGTCCGATGTACTTATTACCTAGAGATAGATCTTCTACATATGGCTGGATCACCCTTAATCCTCGGTATTGGATGATGTCAGCATTGTGTATATATTCCGGGATGGATCTTCCCTTGGCCGGTTGATCCATATGCAGTATCGAGTGGTTGAGATATCGAGAGTGAGGGCATTTGAGGCTGATACTATGGTGCATCATTTTCAGTATATTCATTGGCATGTAGTGACAGTAGACTTATCTTCAATATTACTACTCGATATTGTTTTACTTCCAGTGATGAATTCCCTAAATTGTTTTAAGAGCATTTCTATGTTTTTGTACATTTATTTCATGTAATTTGCACCGGCTGAGTTCCTCACTATCTTCAGTCCATAGTTTGGACCTCTTACTTACCGAGTTGCTGTAATGACATTACTCACTGCACCTTGTGTGCAAATCCAGGCATTTCTGGGCATATCCAGGCATTTCTGTGCAAATCATCAGGGACTATTGAGGTAGTTGCACAATGTTCGCAGACCTTGATCTTCTGTTCCTTAGCTTATTGTACTTTGACTTTAATTTTATATACATTTTGTGGACTATATCCGGATATTAGACACTCATGTACTCAGTGATGCCCCGATTGTTGGGACAGTTTTATCATAATTTAGGTAAACTTTGTGTTTAAATGGGCTTTTATTTATGTTAAACATTTCCGCTGTTAAATTTAAAAGATATTTTTACTGTAATGAAGGAAAATGTTGGTTTTGAGATCTCCTAGTTTCCCGATACGCGCCACGACGACAGGGTAGGTTTTGGGTCCTAACAAGTTGGTATCAGTGCCTAGGTTACAAAGGTCTCACGAGTCATGAGCGGGTTTAGTAGAGTCTTGTGGATCGGTGCGGTGAAGTTTGTACTTATCTTCGAAAGGCTGCAGAACCTTTAGGAAAATCTCACATTCTTGAATTCTTGTCATGCAAATCTGTTGATTCTAGTAACTAAAATTTAGTTATTTCACATTCTCACAGATGGTGAGTACTTGCACTACCGGAGAGGGTGACCAGCCACCAGTACCACCAGCCTGGGCCACGAGAGGCCAAGGCTACAGTCGAGACCATTGTAGGGGTAAAGGTACAACCTGTGCAGTAGCCGGGGTAGTACCTGAAGACCCCGATGTTGCTCCATATCGGGACCAGGTTGTTGTGGTAGACGTTCCAGTGGGACCAGCTCGGGAACCACCTGTGCCCATTGTGATTCCTAGCCTTCAGGAGGCCGTAGCTCAGATTATGTCCGTGTGTACTGGCCTTTCTTAGGAAATCTCTATTTCTACGGCCGCAACCACTTCTCATACCGAGGGAGGCACTTAGACTCATATCGCTCGCACACCCGAGCAGGTTGTTTAGGGACTCTAGACACCGGGTGCACCACAAGCACATCCGGTTGCAGCTGCTCAGGACTATGTGGTTCCTGCTGTGCCTGAATATGAGCAGCATAGACTGGAGAGATTTGGGAGACTCGGCCTCTATCTTTCAGTGGTGTAGAGGGTGAGGATGCTCAGGGTTTCTTGGGAATGTGTCAGAGGATACTCCGTACAGCAGGCATTCTTGAGAACAGTGGGGTCTCATTCACGACTTTCCAGTTCTCTGGGGCTACATTCAGTTGGTGGGGGGCTTACGAGAGGCGTAGGTAGGTCGGTGCAGCACCCCTTACTTGGCAGCAATTCTCCGTTATCTTTCTGGAGAAGTTTGTGCCTCAGTCTCGTAGAGAGGAGCTGGTGCAGGCAGTTTGAGCAACTTCGTCAGGGTGATATGTCTATGACACAGTATGAGATGCGATTCTCAGAGTTGGCCCTTCATGCTATCTGGTTTGTTCACAAAGACAGAGAGAGTTTCAGGAGGTTTATAGATGGTCTCACTTTTCAGCTTCGACTGGTTATGACCAGAGAGAGAGAGAGTGTCTGGCGCTACTTTTGATGAGGTTGTCGACATTGCTCGGTAGATTAAGATGGTTTGAGATCAGGAGAGGATTGAGAGGGAGGCAAAGAGTCCTCGTATACAAGGTGCATTTAGTGGTGTTCCTTCGGGGAGTCAGTTCCAGCACGGTAGAGGTCGTCCTTTCAGGCACGCTCAGATGGCCCGCCCAGCGCACCGGGGTGCATTATCCGGCCATGAACCCCATGGCTATTACTAGGTTAGACATCATTTGGTGCACTACCAGCTCAGAGTTTGTCTCATGCACTATCATCTCAGGGCTAATCAGTGTCCGGACCTTCTAGCGGTTATTTCAGTGCTCGGGTTCCCTTTAGTCCCGCCACCCTTTTCAGGGCGAGGTTGCTTTGAGTGTGGAGACATGGGTCATATTAAGAGGTATTGCCCCCGCGTTTGAGGAGGTCCATCTCAGTAGAGGGGTCATCTTTCGACTTCAGCGCCAGTTCCTCCACCACCCGCCCAACCAGCTAGGGGTGGAGCTCAGTCACTTAGGAGCCGCCCGAGAGGGAGAGGCTGATTAGGGGGTGGCCAGGCCCTTTTTATATGCCCTATGTACCATACCAGATGCTATTTCTTCAAATGCTGTGATTACATGTATTGTCTTAGTTATTTATAGAGCTGCATCTATATTATTTTACCCTGCTTGCACGTATTCATATGCTTTCTCGTATTTCACTCATTTTCTAGATATGCCCTGTGAGTCTTTAATTTCATCTGTTCATGTATCTACTCTTGTGGCCGATACTATTATTGTGGACCGTGTATATCGGTCATATGTGGTGACTACTGGGGGTTTGGAGACCCGAGTAGACCTTTTGCTGCTCAGTATGGTTGACTTTGATGTGATATTGGGTATGGATTGGTTATCTCCATGGCATGATGTTCTATATGGTCAAGCTAAGATTGTGACATTGGTGATGCCAGGATTTCGGAGGGTTCAGTGGAGCGGTTCTATAGATTATGTACCTAGTAGGGTGATTTCATATTTAAAGGCTCAGCGTATGGTTGAGAAGGTTTACCTATATTATTTTTCTTTTGTGAGGGATGTTAGTGTAGAGACTCCTACCATTGATTCTATTTCAGTGGAACGGGATTTTCGGGATGTGTTTTCTGTAGACCTACCGGGCATGCCGCCTGATAGGGATATTAACTTCGGTATCGATTTGGTGTCGGGCACTCTACTCATTTCTATTCCACGATATCGTATGGCCCCGGCGGTTTTGAAGGAGTTGAAGGAAACTTCAGGAACTCCTCACAAGGGGTTTATTCGGCCTAGTGTGTCAGCTTGGGGTGCACTGATTCTATTTGTAAAGAAGAAGGTTGGTTCCATGCGGATGTGCATTGAGTATAGGCAGTTGAACAAGGTCACAGTACAGAACAAGTATCATTTGCCTCGTATTGATGATTTATTTGACTAGCTTCAGGGAGCGAGGGTGTTCTCCAAGATTAATTTGAGGTCTGGTTATAACCAGCTAAAAATTCGAAATTCTGATATTCTTAAGACAGGTTTCAGGACCCGTTATGGCCATTATGAGTTCTTGGTGATGTCTTTTAGGCTGAACAATGCCCCAACAGCGTTCATGCATTTGATGAACAGTGTATTCCATCCCTATTTATACTTATCCGTTATTATATTCATTCTTGATATCCCGGTGTACTCTCTTAGCTAGAAAAAGCATGCTCATCATTTGAGGGTTGTATTGTAGAGATTGAGGGAAGAGAAGCTTTATGCAAAGTTCTCTAAGTGTGAGTTTTGGCTCGGTTTAGTAGCATTATAGGGGCACATGGTGTCCAGTTAAGGTATTCAGATGGATCTGAAGAAGATAGAAGCAGTGTAGAGTTGGCGTAGACCATCCTCTGCTACGGAGATAAGGAGCTTTCTTGGTTTGGCGGGTTTATTACCATCTTTATGTGGAGGGATTTTCATCTATTTCATGCATTTGACAAAATTGACCCAAAAGGGTGCTCCATTCAGGTGGTCGGACGAGTGTGAGGAGAGCTTTCAGAAGCTCAAGACTGCCTTGACCACATCTCCAGTGTTAGTTCTGCCATCAGCTTCTGGTTCTTACACAATGTATTGTGATGCCTAGAGGATAGGTATTAGATATGTTCTGATGTAGGAGGGTAGGGTGATTGCTTATGCCTCGCGCCAATTGAAGACCCAAGAGAAGAATTATCATGTCCATGATCTTGAGTTATCAAACATTGTTCACGCATTGAAGATTTGGCATTTTTATTTGTATGGGGTTCATTGTGAGATATATACTGACCACCGGAGTTTTCAGCATTTCTTTAAGCAGAAGGATCTTAATTTGTGTCAGCGGAGATGGTTAGTGCTTCTTAAGGACTATGATATCACTATTTTGTACCATCCGAGGAAGGCCAATGTGGTGGCCGATGCATTGAGTCGTCGAGTGGAGAGTTTGGGGAGTTTAGCATATCTTCCGGCAGTAGAGAGACCCTTCGCATTGGATGTTCTGGCCTTAGCGTAACAACTTGTTAGATTGGATATTTTGGAGCCGAGTCGGGTATTGAATTGCGTGGTCTCCATGTTTTCTCATTATGACCGTATCAATGAGCGTCAGTATGATGACCCCCACCTGCTCGTTCTTCATGACAGTGTTCGGCGAGGTGATGCTAGGATTGTCATTAATAGTGATGAAGGCGTGTTGAAGATACAGGGCAAGATATGTGTGCCTAATGTAGATGGGCTCTGGGAGTTGATTTTTTAGGAGGCCCACAGCTCACAATATTCAATCCATCCAAGTGCCGCGAAGATGTACCAGGATTCGAGACATCACTATTGGTGGAGGCGGATGAAGAAGGATATAGTTGGGTTTGTAGCTCGGTGTCTCAATTGTCAGCAGGTTAAGTATGAGCATCAGAGACCGGGTGGCTTGCTTTAGAGATTAGATATCCCGGAGAGGAAGTGGGAGCAGATCATCATGGACTTCGTAGTTGGTCTCCCACAGACCTCGAGGAAGTTTGATACTATTTAAGTCATTGTGGATCGGCTGACCAAGTCCTCGCACTTCGTTCTAGTCGGTACTACATACACTTCATAGCGGTTGGCTGAGATTTATATCTGAGAGGTTGTCAGCCTACATGGTGTCCCAGTTTCCATCATTTTAGATAGAGGTACTCAGTTTACATCGCAGTTTTGGAGGGCCGTGCAGCGAGAGTTGGGTACTCAGGTTGAGTTGAGCATAAATTTTCACCCTCAGACAGACAGACAATCCCAGCGCACTATTTAGATATCGGAGGACATGTTATGCGCTTTTGTCATTGACTTTAGGGGTTCATGGGACCATTTTCTGCCGTTCGCGGAGTTTGCATATAACAACAGTTATCAGTCGAGTATTCAGATGGCTCCGTACGAGGATTTATATGGGAGGAGGTGTAGATCTCCAGTAGGATGGTTTGTGTCGTGTAAGGCTAGGCTCTTGGATACAGACTTGGTCCAGGAGGCATTAGATAAGGTGAAATTGATTCAGGAGCGGCATCGCACGGTGCAGTCTAGGCAGAAGAGTTATGCGGATAGGAAGGTCTGTGATGTGTCTTTCATGGGTGTGGAGAGGTCATCCTGTGGAGGAGGCCACATGGGAGACTCAGTGGGATATGCGGAGCAGATATTCAGACTGATGGGAGACTCCAGGCATGTTTATAGACCCGTTTGAGGACAAACGTTTGTTTAAGAGGAGGAGAATGTAACGACCCGACCGGTCATTTCAAGAGTTATAGCCCCGTTTACTCCATGTCTTCTTCCTTTAGAGTTTTCCAGCTATATTATGATATATCAGATTAGTTGGTTCAGGTCAGGAGTGGTTTTGGAGTGAATTGAGACACTTAGTCTCTTATTTAAAAGCTTAAGTTGGATAAGTCAATCGGATGTTGACTTATGTGTAAACAATCTCGGATTTGAATTTTGATGGTTCCAATTGCTTCGTTAGGTGATTTTGGACTTATGAGCGCGTCTAGAATGTGATTTGGTGTCCGTAGTGGAATTATGCTTGAATTGGTGGAAGTTAGAAATTTGGCGACATGATTCGGCGTTGTTCGATAGGATTCGGCGTTTTTTGCGGAATTTGAAAGCTTAGAAATTCTTAGGTTGAATCCGAAGGTAATTTGGTATTTTGGTGTTGTTTTGGATGATTCGAAGGTTCGATAAGTTCGTATGAGGTTATATGACTCGTTGTTATGGTTGGTTGAGGTTCCGAGGGCATCATGTTGATTTCGAGTGGTTAACGAACATGGAATGGAAGTTGAGGAATTGATGAAGTTTGGTTTTCTGTTGGTGCGATCGCACCTGCGAGGTATTAGCCTCAAGTGCGGATAGGATTGCGTAGATGCGGAGCTGGGGCTGGCCAGGGGTAAACGCAGGTGCGAAGGGAAATGTGCATCTCCGAGCCCGCAGATGCGAGAGGGGCTCCACAAATACGGAGTAGTAAGGCGAAGGTTGGTTCCACTAAAGCGAATGAAGGGCCATACAAGCGCGTTCACAGGTGCGGAACCTGGAGAGCAGGTGCAGGCCATGGGGGACTTAAGTGTCTACCACATAAGCAGAGAATTGACCGCAGAAGTGGATCCGCAGGTGCGAAAGGCCTGGGCAGAATGTTTGAAAACAAGGGTTCGTGAATTAGGCTTCATTTCTTGTACTAGTTTTTGATCAATAATCTTGATTCCCCATTTTTTTTCTGTCACAACCCAAACCGGAGAATCATGACTAGCACCCGGGCCATACTTGCCGAGCACCAACGAACATTTTATCTAATATTCTTTATTATTTTTAAGGGCTGACGAGATCAATATAAATGGTAGATATGGATCATGAACAGTAAACAATGATAGATAAGGGCATGAACATACATCACATGGGATGACAAGACTACTAAGAAAATACATATAAGGTACGAGCTACAATGCTGCCATGAAAGACTATACAATAAAAATTAGCCAACAAGGCATACCGAACTATACATGAGTCGACACTTGTCTATGAGCCTCTAAAGGGGCATAAGTGATGCAACATTTCCGGAACAGGTCCCCGACATACCCATAATATCTATAACAAAAAATGCATACCAAGACCACGGTAAGTCCGAAGAAGGGATCTCGCCAACAATCGCTGAACTGGGAAGCCTACTATGGTGGGGGAGTTGTGTCTACCTGTCTATCAGGACCTGCACCACGACATGTAGCATTCACAAATAAAGAGGACGTCAATACGAATAAAGTACTGAGTATGTAAGGCAGGAAAGAATAAGTAAGAACATTAATGTAAACAACGATAAAGAATATACAACCTGTAACATCTGGGTACCTCTGAGGGCTACTGACATGAAATGTGTGATACATACATACATATACATAAACTTTTAAAACATACGCCTCTGTGGGCATCATCATCATCATATCATACCCGGCCATAATAGGCTCGGTAAAACGTACCCGGCCACGTGGAGCTGGGTAAAGCCCAACTGATCCGTGGTTGCATAGTAGGTGCCGTACCCGGCCAACTATAGCGCGACTCGGTAGAGTAAAATAGATACATATATATATATGTAATGCATGTAGGACTCACTGGAATCATATTATAAACCTTTAGGACTAACTCTTCATCAAGAATCTTATAAGAATTAGGCAGTACCAACAACATTGATAACATAATAATAAGAGAAGCAACCTCAACATCAATTATTCCATAAGAAGGGAAACAATGTAAGTACTGCTAGCTCCTAAGAGTAGAGTATCATTGGAAGCTCGTCCATTGAATTATGTACAATCGGAGTCATGCAAAAGAAGGAATGAGAAAGCCTCACATACCTTGTATATATACTGCCCAACCACAAGCTATGAAAACGCACTCCATAATCTACAATAAGAGAAACGACACTATCATTATCGTTTAAGCGTCATAACTATTATGTATCGACCATAACATATTTTACGATGAAACAGACAGCACCTACCCTATACATATGACTTCACACAAATCAAAACTATCATCAAACATCCCAAACAACATCAATAATCATATTGAGCCTCCCAAAATAGTCCACCAACCAACAATATTACTATCAAGCCTTTCGATATATATTTCACAAGTTCTAGCTTCAATGACTTAGCCGTAACTTGGATAATCTTAAATACATGTAGAGTAAGAGGTTCCGCACCTTTAAACAGAATGAACAACTCCAAAATGATCTTAATTTTCCACGAAATATCCCTCCAATGCTGCCACAACAACATGTAAGTGAAACTACCAATCAATTAGGGTTTTTCGGTACTAGAATCACTTTAGAAGGCTTGAAATCACTTAGGGTTGATATTAAAAACTTGAGGGAGAATTTACAGAACATAAACCCTTTAAAACAATCTCCCACACGAGCTTGAACAACACAAAATGAACAACAACAGGAAGAACAAGAAACTTACTAGCACCATGAGATTCCCGACACTTGATTTGTGTTGTTTGCCCTTTGTTTGGGTCTTGAATCTTGAGAGAACCTTAAGAGGGTGTTTCGAGGGTTATAAGGTCTAAATATACTGAAAATTAATGACTTAAAACGGGTTCCAAGCATATTATATATATCCATCTCTCATAAACCTACTATGTGGGACTCATAGAGAGGTGCTTAGCGCAGTCTCGCGAATATGGGAATATCTCTCTAATGTGATACCATATCGATGAACGGTTAGATGTGTTGGAAACTAGAATCATAGATATTCAATTTGGTGGGTAGATAACCCCGTAATTCCAATTATATTGGGATAAAAGCATAGTAGCATTTGACCTAAAGTTTAAGTAAAACTATGAACCTAAGTAGCGACAACTATTGTCGACTTTTATTTCATAACTCGTTTTACTTCAACACCTATGATCCAGATATTATGTGATTTAAATACCTTAAAACACGACCTCTTGAGAATATTAACCACCCCTATGTCTACCAAAAATACGGGTTACAACATCCGTGATTCGTTTAACTTCTAATACTTGTTAATCACCATTATACACTCTTGTATCATTTAAGACCAATAAGATTAACTTCTTATCATCTCAAAGATAATCTCTTCCCATATTTACGTTGACTAACTTATCGCATGAACTAATGTACGTGAATATGGGTTGTAACACCCTCCCCCACCCCCTTAGGAATTTTCGTCCTCGAATGTAAGGGTTTATGTGAAGCCTAACTCATCGTGGATTCCAACGGAAATTTTCGACCGAGTTTTTCCCCTATAAAATTGATACTAGATAAACTTGCAAGCAACCCAACTCATTGCCTTGCAAGGCTTCACAAAGCATTATGGATATGTACATTATCTGCATATCACCATTGTGTATTAAGGAAGAGTATCCTCAAGCTATTGCTTACCTTATAAAGATGTTTCACCTTCAAATGCGTCATGCGTTCCCCTGGCATCCTCGTTATCTTCATTCTGGAATAGGGAAGGGTATTTAGACTTCATCTCCTCTTCTGCTTGCCATGTCATTTCTTCCATGTTCTTGTTCCTCCACAATACTTTGACGGAAGCTACATCCTTTTTTCTAAACTTGCTGACTTGTCCATCTAATATAGCCACTGGCACTTCTTCATATGATAGATCTTCTGTAACTTGTACATCTTTGATAGGGACGACCCGAGAAGGGTCTCCAATACATTTCCTCAACATAGATACATGGAATATCGGGTGGAATAATTCCAATTCGGATGGCAATTCTAACTCATAAGCAACATGTCCAATTCATCAAAGAATTTTGTAACGACCGATATACCGCGAACTCAGCTTACCCTTCTTCCCAAAACGCATAACACCCTTCATCGGCGAGGTCCTCAGGAAAACCCAATCTCCAACCTCAAACTCCAGATCACGTCGTCGGACATCAGAATAAGACTTTTGCCTGCTTTGTGCCGTCCTCAACCGTTTTTATCAGTTTCCCCTTCTCAATGGCTTGGTGAATCAAATTTGGCCCATATAGTTCTATTTCACCAACTTCGAATCATCCAAGTGGTGATCTACATCTCCTCCCGTATAGTGCCTTGTACGAGGCCATTGTAATACTGGAATGGTAGCTATTATTGTAGGCAAATACTATGAGTGGAAGATGGTCATCCCAATTCCCCTTGAAATCTAGAACACTTGCTCGTAGCATATCTTCAAGTGTCTGAATGGTACGTTCAGCCTGTCCGTCAGTCTGTGGATAGAATGTAGTGCTGAGATTAACTTGTGTGCCTAAACCCTTCTGAAAATACCTCCAAAAGTTAGCCGCAAATTGCGCTCCCCGGTCTGATATAATAGATATCGGCACACCATGAAGCCTAACAATCTCCTTGATATACAACTTTACCTAATATTCAGTTTTGTAAGTTATCTTAACTGGCAGAAAATGGGCACATTTTGTAAGTCGATCAACTATCACCCATGTGGAGTCAAACTTATGTTAAGAGCGAGGTAATCCAATAATCACCCTAGAGTTGGTCAAACAAGTCATCGATATTTGGAAGAGGGCACTTGTTCTTTATGGTGAACTTATTCAACTGTCGATAATCAATACAAATCCTTCACGACCCGCCCTTTTTCCGCACGAACAGGACTGGCGCACCTCAAGGTTAAGTGCTAGTCCTAATAAAACCCTTATCCAGCAAGTCCTTCAGCTGTGCCTTCAACTCTTGCGACTCTGCCGGGGCCATCCTGTATGGAGGAATAGATATGGGTTGAGTGTCAAGCAACACATCAATACTAAACTCAATCTCCCTTTCAGGAGGAAGGCCTAGGAGTTCATCTGGGAAAACATCTGGAAATTCATTGACCACGGAGATTGATTGTAGAATAGGCGGCTTCGTCTCCGCATCCCTAACGCGAACGAGATAATAAATGTACCCTTTTGATATCATCTTCCTTTCCTTAAGATAGGAAATAAACCTACCTTTCGGTGTAGCAATGTTCCCTTTCCATTCAATGACGGGTTCATCAGGAAATTGAAACCTAACCATCTTCGTACGACAATCAACATTTGCGTAGCATGAGGCCAATCAGTCCATTCCTATTATCATGTCAAAATTAACCATTTCTAATTCAAATAAATTCACCGAGGTTTGACGACTACAAATCATCACTGTGCAACCTCTATATACCCTTCTAGCAATCACAGAATCTTCTATCGAAGTATTTACCGCAAGTGGTTTACTTATCAATTCAGGTTCAACGCCAAACTTATTAGCCACAAAAGGTGTAACATATGATAATGTAGATCCGGAATCAATCTACGCATATACATCATAAGAAAACACGGACAATATAACTTGAACAACATCCTGAGACGACTCGAGATCCTGTCGACCTACTAGAGCGTAGGTTCGATTTTGAGCACCACTCGAACTCAGCACTGCACCTCTACCTCTACCACGACCTGTCGACTGCTGCTAACCCCGTGCTGGAAGTCGAACTGATGAGGAAGAACCAGACACACATCCAGTTGGCTGAGCCATACCACCACCTTTTCTGTTAGGACAATCCTGCATCATATGTCCATGTTGTCCGCAAGAATAGCACGTACCAGAACCTCGACGGCACAATCCAAAGTGGGCCTTGACACACTTGTCACAACGGGGTGTTGGAGGTCTAATCTGTCTAGTATCCCTATGATATTGCGAGCCTGATGCCCGCGAACTCTGACCTGGACCAGAATAGGTAAATAGATCATACTGAGGCCTCTGAAGCTGTGGAGGAGCACTAGCTATAGGTGGTGCCAAACTCCTCGAAGACTGGGGCCTAACACTACCTTTGAAGTCATGAGAATACCCTACAAATCTCGCCCTCTTATGCTGCCCCCTACCCTGCTCCCTATCTTCCCTTTGCTGGCGCTTACGATCCTATAGGGTCTGGGCATAAGCCTGAATACGGGAAATATCCATGCCTTCCACAATGGAGGCTATCGTGCACCCATTTATAAGATGTATTCCCAACCTGTTCACGAACATATGTACCCTATCACTGATCTCGGCCACCATATGAGGAGCATACCTTGCTAAAGAATCAAAATGCGTGCTATACTCTCGCACGCTCATACTACCTTGTCTATGTTTCAAGAACTTATCAGCTCTAGCTCGTCGTATCTCAACTGGCAAATAGTGACGAAGAAAGGCCTCAGAAAATTCCTTCCACACAGCTGGAGGCGCGTTCAGACCCCTGGATCTCTCCCAACTATCATACCAGAAAACTGCTAAATCCCATAACAGATAAGAAGCCAACTCTACTGCCTCTGTATCTGTAGCATGCATAACCCGTAGTGTACGATGAACCTGGTCAATAAAAGTTTGTAGGTCCTCCTTGGGGTTTGATCCGGTAAACACTAGAGGGTCTAGATTAATAAAAACACGAAATCTCATTCTATCCGTTTTATAAACAACACCGGTATCAGCAAACTTCTCAAACAACATCAATAATCATATTGAGCCTCCAAAAATAGTCCACCAACCAACAACATTACTATCAAGCCTTTCGATATGTATTTCACAAGTTCTAGCTTCAATGACTTAGCCGTAACTTGGATAATCTTAAATACATAAGAGTAAGAGGTTCCTCACCTTTAAACAAAAGAAAAATTCCAACTTGACCTTAATTTTCCACGAAATATCCCTCCAATGATGCCACAACAACAGGGAAGCGAAACTAGCAATCAATTAGGATTTTTCGGTACTAGAATCACTTTAGAAGCCTCGAAATCACATAGGGTTGATATTAAAAAATTGAGGGAGTATTTACAGAACATAAACCCTTTAAAAAAACCTCCCACGCGATCCTGAACAACACAAAATCAATAACAACAAGAAGAACAAGAAACTTACTAGCGCTACAAGATTCCCGACACTTGATTTGTGTTGTTTTCCCTTTGTTTGGTTCTTGAATCTTGAGAGAACCTTAAGAGGGTGTTTATAGGGTTCTAAGGCCAAAATATGCTGAAAATTAATGACTTAAAACGGGTTCTAAGCATATTATATATATCCATCTCTCTTAAACCGACTATGTGGGACCCGTACATAGGTGCTTAGCGCAGTCTCGTGAAAACATGAATATCTCTCTATTTTGATATCGTATCGATGAACGGTTTGATACATTGGAAACTAGACTCATAGATATTCAAATTTTTGGGTATATAACCGCGTAATTCCAAGTAGATTGGGAGAAAATGTTAGTAACATTTAACCTAAAGTTTAAGTATAATTATGAACTTAAGTTGCGACAACTCTTGTCGACTTTTGTTTCATAACTCGTTTGACTTCGATACTTATGATATGGATATTATGTGATTAAAATACCTTAAAACACGACCTCTTGAGAATATTAATCTCCCCTAGTTCTACAAAAATACGGGTTAGAACATCCTTGATTCGTTTAACTTCTAATACTTGTTAATCACCCTTATACACTCTTGTATCATTCAAGACCAATAGGATTAACTTCTTATCATCTCAAAGATAATATCTTCTCATATTTACGTCGACTAACTTATGGCATGAACAAACTTACGTGAATATGGGTTGTAACATTCTCCCACCTAGATTGTGTGGTTTTGAGGTGGCTTTGGGAGTTTGAGGTTAAGGATTTGGAGAGTGTAATTTGGGGATTTGAGGGACCAAATGATGTCGGATTTTGATAAATATAGTATGGTTAGACTCATGAGTAAATGGACTTTCGATTTTTGTGACTTTTGTCAGATTTTGAGAAGTGGGCCAGAGGGCCGGGTTTGAGTGCATTTCGGGATTTGGCCTGTAATTTGATACTTTTCTTGTGGATTAGATACCTTAGCCTAAATTGGTTGTGTTGTATTACTTGTGGTGAGACGGGACATTCGGAGGCCAAATCGAGAGGCAAGGGCGTCCCGGAGTAGAACTTGCTTGGTTCGAGACCCAAATTATATGCTATGTGAATGGTATTGAGGTGGGTGGCACACATGCCATGTGACGGGCGTGTGGGCATGCACCAGGAGAATAGTGGCCCGGGTGACTCCATGGCACCATTTAGTGACTCTATTTTGTTTATCTCCATGTTTTCATCATGTGATAAAGTAATTGAGCCATAAATTGTGCTAGACATCATGTTTAGGCTTTGTGCCGATATTGTTTGGACCCTTACCGGTCGTTTTCTTGCTGTCATCTCACTAGTTTCAATTACTATTCCATAATCAGTCATGATCATGCATTTTTTTAATATCATGTCCCAGTCTCAATTATTTATTGATTTATCGTATCATTTCCGAGTTATTTTCACGACATTGTGAGCCCATGGTGAGACTGGAGAGGTTGATGACTGAGTGAGGCAGAGTGCGTAGTTGTGAGTGATAGTTATAGGATGGGGTTGCATGCCGCAATGATTATATTGATGATTTTGATAGTGTTTGGGCTATAGGAGCCCCTCCGAAGTTTGTACCACACCCCCAGTGAGCGCGATTGATATGATTGAGGGATGGATCTTTCCTGGACAAGATCTTGTCCGATGTACTTATTACCTGCAGATTGATATTCCCCATAGGGCTGGATCGCCCTTAGTCCTCGGTACTGGATGACCTATGGTCAGCATTTTGTATATATTCCGAGATGGATCTTCCCTGGGCTGGTTGAGCCATGTGCAGTACCGAATGATTGAGATATCCATAGCGAGGGCATTTGAAGCTTATATTATTGTGCATCATTTTGCATTATATGCATTGGCATGTAGTGACAGTAGAGTTATCTTCAATACATTGTTCGACATTGTTTTACTTCTAGTGATGAATTGCCTAAATTGTTTTAAGAGCATTTCTACGTTT
The DNA here is from genome assembly GCA_005239525.1 of Nicotiana knightiana. Lineage (NCBI taxonomy): Eukaryota > Viridiplantae > Streptophyta > Magnoliopsida > Solanales > Solanaceae > Nicotiana > Nicotiana knightiana. The sequence continues at coordinate 24,097 of MDKJ01250260.1, read as the reverse complement.
CCGTACATTTATTTCATGTTATTTGCACCGGTTGAGTTCCTCACTATCTCCATTCCATAGTTTGGACCTGGTACATACTGAGTTAGTGTACTCACGTTACTCCATGCACCTTGTGTGGAGATCCAGGAATTTTTTGGCACAACAACGGCTGTTGATTTTCTACATTGGAGTCAGGGACTATTTAGGTAGCTGCACAAGTTTCGTGGACCTTGATCTTCTCTTCCTTAGCTTATTATACTTTGAGATTAATTCTATATACATTTTGTGGACTATGTCCGGCTATTAGACGCTCATGTACTTAGCGATGCCCCGATTATTGGGAAAGTTATGTCGTATTTTGGGTAAACTATGTGTTTAAATGAGCTTTTATTAATGTTAAACCTTTCCGCTGTTAAATTTAAAAGATTTTTTTACTGTAATGAAGGAAAATTATGGATTTAAGCTTGCGTAGTTTCATGATAGGCGTCATCACGACAGGATAGGTTTTGGGTCGTTTGCCCAAATCCTTAGTGGAAATCTGGTATCATTTTCCAAACATTCCTTATCCCAATACGATAGAGCCAATCTCAAGTCTAGAAACCTATTCTCAGCCAATACAAGCAGTCAAACCGATAAGTCTCACAAAATATCATATGGAGCCCCACACAACACGATCCATTACACCAACAAGTAACAATCCAGACATGACAGATAATAGTAACGAAGCTAAATAAGAAGGTTGCTAAGAAATTTAAGCAAGCAGGGTTATTTTTAAAATTTTCCAATGAACTATCTTCAACAAAGCTAAAGAAAAATACACGAAATAAGCATAAAAAGTTACATCTCATCACATTACCATAGTGGTGCACAACTCAATCAAATCATATCAATCCACAGAGGGGTGGGTAGCCATAATACTCGGGTCACTGATCACATGTGCATCACATGAACACAATAGAGTGCACAAAAATATAATTGTGGGAAGATGATTAGGAACAAACAATATTGAGAAAGACAAGCACAACTATGGTGCAATAAGCAAGTCAACATCACGAGGACCATCTCGCTTAATATGACATAAGGCCTAAACATATTTACAATATGCGTGTAAAAAATTATGTAACCTTCACCACCCGTTACAGAATAACAGAGAATCACATAACATAGACCAATGTGCGAATAACATCCATTCCGCCCGATGATATACCTGTGGTAATAGTTGTGCATGGGCAAGCAAATCCGATCGGGTACAAAATACACATTCTCATTAGGATCACAAATAATCCCCAAACCAAATTCCGACCACTCCCAAACAGTTAACTAACCTTCCTAATGTCAATAGCAACCTTCCCATAACACATACCATCAATTATCAAATCCTCAACATTTATTGATAAATTCTCAATCAAGGAATAGTCTGCCTACGAGAACATCTAGTCTCTAAAACTCACGTATACAATACTTTTCATATTTGATCTCAACACCGCTACTCAAATGGTTGATATGTCACTCATACTCCATCCTCTTATAGAAAATACCAACAAGTCAAAACACAATGCACATGCCAACATGCGCACTCTCCTCCGGTCATATCAAATAGTGCCCACATCCTCTTAAACATCTAAAATCATCTGTGTCATCAAGAACTCATATCCATCTCTCCACAAATAAGCCACAACCTTGTACTTGCAATTTTAAACCCCACATAGCGCACCGCATCTAAGATACTAACTCGTGATACTATGAAAATCTCATAATCAACCCTGAACCATAAGCAAATTGAACACCTCATCAACCGCGAATGTTTCATTTAACTAAATCTAGGAGGTCATCACCACACGTAATGTAGCTTCTATACCTGTAGCAAACATCAATTTCGGTCGTGGCCATAACGATGGTGAATTTTTCGGAACTCATTAACGCATAATCAAGTCATCAAAATTGATCGCCCTAACTCAACCGAGTCACACAGACTGCCAAAACAAAAGTAACTCAATCTTATAGGCTCGCTGTGAATGAACTTTATGCGAATCCGAAGCCTTTTTTTACATATCTCCAATATTGCCACATGGAATCATTCTAGACATAGAAATACTACATGTTCGGTCACCATTTACTACCAACCTCAAGCCCTACCCAAATACAAATTCACATGTCCTTATATGTCACCTATGATCTGCAACTCGTCAGAACCTTCTCGATAATCACTCACCTTACTCTAATACTAAATACACAACTAATACACACTGATCAACTCACGTTTAACCAACACATGACTATTCAAAGATTTCCAAGCAATCTTCCAGCTTGAAAACTGTTAGAACGCATGATTCTACAATCTGATCGTCATTGGCAGACTCCCCCACTTAGCCCGAAGCTATAAAATACATCATCGGTAATCCAAAGTACCATATCTTTGTATCTTCCCCAATCCCACACGAGTATTTAACTAAATACTTCAAAACCTCATGCAGTACTGGTAAATAGAACACTCCGAAGACATTGTGAAGCGCTTACCCATCCTTGAAATAGTCAAGAAAACTTTCCCAAATGCCAAGAAATGATAGAATATGCATTCCACCTAATGGAAGCCTCATACAAAAAATGCAATCCAAATATAAGAACCCGCCTTGTACCCCAATTGAACGACTAAAAGATGTATCACTACATCCACTCCTAAGACCAGACAGCATATCACGATGATAATCAAGCATCCATAGTCCTTCGTAATCCATTCGCAGCATCACAAATCATCGATGCATAGCAAATAGCGAGTGCCAACATCGCATATGAACGAATATGGAGAATCAAAATCATAGTTTTCAAGATGAAACAAGGTCGCACGACAAGGAAAGAAAGAAGTGAAATTTTTCCAAATGCCATGTATCCTCTCGAAGATAGGTATGGACGTCATCATACCGATCCACAACACTCTACTAGACATATGCCTATGACTCGTAGAACCTATGAACGTAGTGCTATGATACCAACTTGTCACGAACCAAAATCCACTAGTCGTGATGGTACCAAACACGACCCATTAGGTAAGCTAATTAATAGTTAACACAATTCTAATAAAATAAAGGTGATCAACAAATAATATATCTGGATTTCCATATAATATCCCAAGGACTGGTAGTACAAATCATGAGCTTCTAAGACATAGAAATTACAACAAAACCTGAACGAACAAATACATCATCCGTTGAAGTTTACATAAATAGATTAGAAAAATCTAAAACTACCAAGGACAAGTGGGAGCTATATGTCACGGCCCAAACCGATGGGCTATGGCGAGTGCTCGAGTCCTACGTGTCGAAAACCCCAAAGCATGCGTCTAAGATATACACATGAATTAAGAGTAGGTCATGAATAACACCTGTCAATAAACTAATGAACCACGTGAATAACATACGTAAACAAATCATGTCCAAAAGACATATATATACATATACATGCAAAATACGGTAGGGCGAGCCGACAAGGCTACTATAGACAACTATTTATCCAAAAATAAAAGCCGACAAGGCCACATACTATCCAACTATATATGACTATCTACAGAACACTAATAGAGTGTAAAACTATATAAAGGATGGGACTGGGCCCTGTCGTGCCCATATCTACATACAAAAATAGCGTAGCTAACCTAATAACAGCTCTGAATCAAGTGGAGCACACCAACTCTCGATGATCAAGGATCCTAAAAAGGGGGACCGTTAGATTGTTTACCTGCATCTGCGGGCATGAAACGCAGGCCCCAAGAAATAGGGGCGTCATTACAAATAATGTACCGAGTGTGTAAGGCATGAAAACCAATACATGAAAGATATAAATGAAACATGGAGTAAAGGAATCCTCTTATCTAAATAATTTTGTGAATCCAGAAATATTTATAAAGTCATGCACGTGCATATAAATGTCGTATCATGCATAAGTATATGGGTACATAACATCATCAAGACTCTGAGGATATCCCATCATATCTTCTCGGCCTCTTTGGGCGAAATCATCAACGTATACCAACTGATCAGGTGGTGGTGCCTATATAACGTCGTAACCTCTTCCCATATCTCATATACATATAATATACGCGTATATAATGCCATCTGGTCATGGGCCAATGTACATGTATAAATGAATAAAATGCATAAGAAGTAAGTTAATAAGATTTCTCGGAATGTCATAAGATCAATATGTCTTTGGATAAACTTTATCAGTTATGCATTTTTTCTAGACCCATGAACAAAAGATATAATAACAAGACACATAGGAATTCTAGAATATAGGCACCCTAGTGCTTCTATTAATAGAGACATTTATGAAAGTTGTGTGTTTGCCCGTTTCATTTGTATCATATGGATCATGCCAAAAGGAAAGAAAGGATAGCCTTGACATACCCGAGCCGATTCTCTTGACAATCCCTCTTACACAAGTTAGTTGCGACAAAACACGTAACGATGGATCGAAGTAGGGGTAAATCCATATGCAATTCTTGTGAAAAAATATATTGGGCTCCTTTAGAATTGTATGTTATGTTGCTTGTTACATTAGGTAGTTTTCTATGAATTTTGTTAAAGCTCTCATCCGTTACTTTGTCGAAGCTCGCATCCATATCCCTTTAATGAATTAGGGAGGTTTCTTATCATAGTGGTTGTGGGCCCCACTTGATAAGTATTAATTTGCCAACATCACCCAAATATGCCACCTAACCACCTAGCCAAAGAGTCACCATTAGGTTTTTTTATCCATATTTTCACTTGCTTCCATGTAGGGGTAGTGTTTCCACAAAATATTTATCCACAAATTTCTAATTAATTTGTTACATTCCCAATCAAATCAATAATTAACCCATTACCAAAATAATTAGGAATTATCTCAAATTACTTAAAATACTAATCACTTTTAACACATTTTATATACCTTACTTTCATGGTCATGTGGTACCCCTTATGGAATTAGTCCATAAATACCATGTATTATAGCTTTGACCCAATTTTATCCTATATTGACAACCTTCAGCGAAATTCATTTTCTTTGATCTGTTTACCATCTAACCTTCATGGCACTTACTTATCACCTGTTATGAATAGCATAAGTGCTTATAACCTCTAAAATAATCTCATTCCCGAGCCTAAATCGATTAACTTACGACAAAACTTTAACGTACGAAAACGTGAAATATAACATCCTTCCCCTCTTAGAAATTTTTTTCCCCTAATGTTTAACTCCCCCGGATCTATATAAATTTTGGTAGAGTCTCTTTTGTAACAGTTTACTACCAACCCATCCCATAGAAAACTCAATAACTCAATGCCACATAGGGCCACAATTATCAATAAGGACAATGGCCTCACACGACCAATGACAATAACTAATACATGAATCCATACACGCACCTTAAGGGTGTGATGTCTTCTTCAGCTTCCCAAGGCATTTATTGCACATTATTGTTTCTCCAAAATACTTTCACCGAAGCCATGTTTGTAGTCCTCAATCTCTGAACTTGTCTATATAGAATGGCAATGGGAGTTTCCTCATATGATAGCTGCTTTGTGACCTGAGCATCGTCAATGACACGACTCTAGAAGGATCTATGATACGTTTATGGAGCATAGACACATGAAATACTAGATGTAATGACTCCGAGTCATAAGGAAAGTCTAACTCAGATGCTACCTGGTCTACCTTGCGTACGATGTTATATGGTCCAATGTACCGAGGGCTAAGGTTCCCTTTCTTACCAAATCTCATAATGACTTTCATCTGTGATACCTTTAGGAATATATAGTCATCAACCTGAAAATCCAAGTCTCGTCATCGATTATCCGCATAAGAATTCTAGCAGCTTTGAGAGGCTAATAGTATTTCCTATATAAACATAATCTTCTCGATTTCCTGTGTACTAACTCTGGTCCTACTAACTTAGTTTCCCCATAATTGAACAATCCTATAGGTGACCTACACTTCTGTCCGTAAAGAGCTTCATATGGAGCTATCCAAATACTGGAATGATAGCAATTATTATACGCGAAGTCAATAAGTGGCACATGATCATCCCAGCTACCCTTTAAGTCTATCACACAAGCCCGTAACATATCCTCAAGTGTTTCAATAGTACGCTCAGCATGTCTGTCTCTATGGGGATGAAATGTTATACGAAGACTTACCTGAGTCCTCAATCATTTTTGGAAGGACCTCCAAAAATTAGTTGTAAACTGAGCACCTCTATCTGACATAATAGATATAGGGTCACAATGAAGTCTTAATATCTCCTTAATGTAAAGCCTTGTGTAATCCTCTGCAAAATATATAGTCCTAACATGAAGAAAATAGGTTGATTTTGTAACTCTATTTACAATCACCCATATAGAATCGAACATACGCTGGGTACGAGGTAATCCTATGATGAAATCTATATTAATTACTTCCCACTTCCATGTCAGAATCTCTATAGATTGCAATAATCCACTGGGGTTTTGATGCTCAATCTTAACCTGCGGACAGTTAGGGCACTGAGTAAAAAACTCCACTATATCCTTTTTCATTCCGTCCCACCAATATATTTCCCGATGTCATGATACATCTTTGTTGCTCCTAGATGGCCAGAATAACAAGAATAGTGAGTCTCTTACATAACATGCTGGCACATCCGTACAACATTAGGGAAACATAATCATCATCGATATGTACGGACTCCATCTCCTGTAATCTCAAATTGTGTCTTCTCCTTCTGAGGGGTTGTATCCCTATAATGAGCTAACACAGGATCCTCGTACTGGCATTCTTTTACTTCAGCTACTAAAGAGGATGTTGTCGTGTCTTGAATAGTAATTTTGGTATCACCTGAGTCCAGTAATCAAACTCCAAGACTAGCTAGCCGATGAATGTCATGGGATATTCCACTCTTCTCTAGCTGTAAATATAACAGGCTACCCATAAAACTACAGCTGAGGGCGTGGCCTACTACATCGCCTTCTCCGAATTATATAAAATATCAACGTCATAGTCTTTTAGTAGCTCCAAATATCTCCTCTAACGTAAATTCAATTCCTTTTTTCCTGAAGATATACTGATGGCTCTTATGATCCATATAGATATCAACATGAATGCCATATAAATAGTTCCTCCACATCTTTAGTGCATGAATCACTATGGCTAACTCTAAGTCGTGGGTCGGGTAATTATTCTTGTGCTTTCTTAGTTTTCTAGAAGCATAAGCTACAACCTTACCATGCTGCATCAGTACACAACCCAATCCAATGCCCGAAGTGTCACAATAGAGAGCATAACCATCGGTTCCCTCTGGGAGTGTTAGAGCTGGCGCTGAAGTTAATTTGTCCTTCAATGCTTGGAAACTTTGTTCGCAAGCATTAGTCCAATGTAACTTAGCTCCCTTCTAAGTCGACTTTTTCAATGGTGATGAAAGAGAATAAAATCCCTCTACAAATCTCCTGTAATAACCTGCCAAACCTAGAAAGCTACGAACCTCCGTCGGTGTCGTGGGTCTAGGACAAGTGTTTAGTGCCTTAATCTTTTGTGTATCAACCTGGATACCTTCACCTGAAATAATATGCCCAAAGAATGCTACAAAATTCAACCAGAATTGACATTTAGAGAATTTTGCATACAACTTCCCTTTTTTTAGAAATTTGAGCACAGTACGCAAATGATCTGCATGCTCAGTCTCTGAACGAGAATAAACCAATATACCATCGATAAACACAATCACGAATAGATCTAGAAAGGGTTTGAACACACGGTTCATCAAATCCATGAATACTGCTAGGGAATTGGTCAATCTAAATGAAATAACACGAAACTCCAAGTGCCCGTATCTGGTCCTGAATGCTATCTTCAGAATATGTTTCTCCTTAACCCTTACCTAATGGTATCGGACCTCAAGTCTATCTGCAAGTAACACTTGTCACCTTGCAACTGATTAAATAAATCATCATTCCTCGAGATCGGGTACTTATTCATGATCGCCGCCTTATTCAACTGTCTATAATCAATACACATCTGCAAGGAACCATCTTTAATCCTCGCAAATAACACAGGTGGTCCCCACGGTGATATACTCGGTCTGATAAAGCCATTTTCAAGCAAGTCCTTTAGTTGTTCCTTCAACTCTCTCAGCTCTGCAGGTGCCATTCTATTGGGAGGAATAAATATTGGCTGACTATCTGGTAATATGTCAATAGAAAAATCAATTTCTCGCTCTAGAGGAAGACCCAGAAGCTCATCGGGAAACTCATTAACCACAACGATAGATTAAATGGTTGGTGACTCAACTAAGTGATAAATATAGCTCTTCTTGATCATCATTCTTGCCTGGAGATAGGAAATAAACCTACCTCTCGGCGATGCCTTTTTACCTTTCCACTCCAAAACAAGTTCCCATGGAAACTGGAATCGAACCATCTTTGATCTACAATCAACGTTGGCATAACAAGAATCCAACCATCCATACCCAGTATAACATCAAATTCTACCATATCTAACTCAATTTAGGTATGCTACTATAAATCGATTATGAACTACTATTGTACAATCTCTATATACCCGCCTAGCTATCACTGGATCCCAACAGGTGTGGACACCCCAAAAGGTTTAACCAACTCAGGTTATGTTCCAAAATTACTAGCAACCAACAGAATAACCTATGATAAGGTTGAACCTGAGTCAATCAATGCAAATACATCATATGAGGAGACTAATAATATACCAGTAACAACATGTGACGACTCATGATCTTGTCGACCTACTAATGAATAAATGTTGTTATGAGGACCACTCGAGCTAGATGCTCCACCTTTGCCTCTACCAGGAAAGATTGCTGCTTGTGAACCTTGCCTAGGGGGCGTACTATTGATGATGAACTAGCTACAGATACCGCTTGTTGTACTATTCTTGCACCATCTCTTGTCGTACAATCTCGCACAACGTGTCTGAGATAACAACAAGTATAACAAACACCCAAACCCATACGGGACTACCCATCATACTTCTTACCACACTGAGCACATCGTTGCAAGGGCGGCCTCATTTGACTTGACTCACCCTTATGCTGAGAACGTGAGGCCCTAGAATTTTGACTAAGCCCTGAATTAGTGAAACGATCAACTCACCTACAGGAAAACTGAGAGAATGCGCTAGCCGATAACTGAGATGGAAACCTCGGATATTATCCTCTCTAACCACCTCAAAACTCATTAGAAGAACCCGAAGATCTCGCTCTCTTACTCTATCCCCTATCATGTTCATGATCGGCCCTCTGCCTCTACTTACGCTCCTTTACACCCTGAGTGTATGCCTAAATATGAGAAATATCCATGTTTGGCTGAAGTGATACCGACATACAATCGTTAAGCAGGAACGACTCCAACCCCATCATGAACCGGTGAACCGGATCCTCCATCCTACTACAATAGTGGGAGCATACCCAGCTAAAAAATCAAACTAAAGGTTGTACTCTTGAATACACATAATACCCTACAGAAGGGTTAAGAACCTATCAACTATGGACGGGTCTAAACTCTGGTGGAAGATAATGACGAAGAAAATCCTTTGTAAACTCCTGCCATACTGCTCGAGGGGCATCCTCTCCACAGAACAACTCCAAAGACTCGTACCAATTAACTATGACATCCTGAAGTCTATAGAAAGCTATCTCAAGTGACTCAGTCACAATGGCCTTCATTACCCTCAAAGTCCTCTGCATCGTATCGATAATACCCGAGAGTCCTCGTATGAATCTGCTCCACTGAATACCATAGGGTCCAGATTAATAAAATCAAGAACTCTCGTACTGATGGCCCTTTTTGCATGACCAATGCCTACTTCCTGACGCCGAGATTGTGCGGCTACTAATCGAGTCAATAGCTGAATAGCATCTCTCATCTTTTGACCTGGTGCATCTGGCTGAGGAGATGGGTGTACATGGGTGGGTGCTAGTGCTGATGCCCTTCGGAGATCCTCTAGAGAGGGCGTGGTATGTGAATTCTGAGATGGAATCTCACTATGATACTCTCCCCAAGGCTTGGTAACTCGTGGCACTTGGCTAGTAGTGTTATCAGCCAGGGACTTGCCCTTCTGGGTGGCTGTAGCCTTCTTAGGCCTCACTCAAAGCATAACACATTGTTAGGAAAATAAAGTCTTATATCGCACGATCTAAGATAAGAAGGGAGGATGACATCCTATTGTCATGTAATCTCATGTCTATAAGTGTGGTGCACAACACACCCATAAACAAGAGTCTACTAGAACTTTTGTCACAACCCAAACTGATAGGCCATGACAAGTGCCCGAATCCGACCTGTCGAACACCTAAGCATTCATCTAAGATATAAACATGAATTAAGGGTAGGTCATGAATAAAATTTGTCAATAAACTGTTGAATGACGTGAATAACATACATGAGGAAAACATGTCCAAAAGACATGTTTAAATATATATGTGAAATATGGCAGGGCGAGCCGATAAGGCTACAATAGAAAACTATTTATCAAAAATTAAAATTCGACAAGGACACATACAATCCTAAAATATTTATAAAGTCATGCACGTGCATATAAATGTAGTATCATGCATAGGTATATGTGTACATAACATCATCAAGCCTCCGAGGGAATCCCGTCATATCATCTCGGCCTCTATGGGCAAAATCATCAATGTATATCAGCTGATCAGATGGTTGTGCGTGCATAGTGCCATAATCGTTTACCATATCTCATATACATATAATATACACGTATATAACGCAATCTGGTCATGGGTCAATGTACATGTATAAATGAATGAAATGCATAAGAAGTAAGTTAATAAGATTCCTCGAAATGTCATAAGATCAATATGTCTTCGGATAAATTTTTTCAATTATGCATTTTTTTGAGACCCATGAATAGAAGATATAATAATAAGACACATAGGAATTCAAGAACATAGGCACCCCTGGTGCTTCTATGAATAGAGATATTTATGAAAGTTGTATGTTTGCTCGTTTCGTTTGTATCATATGGATCATGCCAAAAGGAAAGAAGGGATAGTCTTAACATACCTGAGACTAATCTCTTGACAATCCCTATAGAACACGTTAGTTGCGACAAAACATGTCACAATGGATCGAAGTAGGGAACAATCTGTATGATATTCTTGATAAAAGTTATACCGGGCTCCCTTGGAATTGTAAGTCATGTTGCTTGCACATTAGGTAGTTTTGTTGAATCTCTCTTCTGTTACTTTGTTGAAGCTCTCGTCCATCTCCCTTTAGTGAATTAGGGAGGTTTCTTATCATATTGGTTATGAGCCCCAATTGAGAAGGATTAATTTGCCAACATCCCCCAAATATGCCACCTAGCCAAAGAGTCACCATTAGGTTTTTGATCCAAATTTTCACTTGTTGCCACGTAGGAGTTGTGTTTCCACCAAATATTTATCCACAAATTTCTAACTAATTTATTAACTTCCCACTCAAATCAATAATTAATCCATTACCAACATAATTAGGAATTATCTCAAATTACTTAAAATACTAATCACTTTTAACACACTTTATATACCTTAATGTTATGGTCATGTGGTACCTTGCATGGCACTAGTCCATAAATACCGTGTATTATAGCTTGGGCCGTATTTTATCCCAAATTGACAACCTTCAACAAAACTCATTTTCTTTGATTTGTTTACCCTCTAACCTTCACGGCACTTATTATCACCTGTTATAAATAGCATAAATTCTTATAACCTTTAAAATAATCTCATTCTCGAGCATACGTCGATTAACTTACGACGAAACTTTAACATACAAAAATGCAAAATGTAGCATTATAACTGAAACGCATGTACATCTTCAATACCAGCTCCCCCAATACACATCGACTCTCACTCCAAAATATGCACGCAAGGTGCATAAGCACAGTATGAGTACTATCGACTCCATGTACTCAATAAGTATCTTGACTAACCTCGGTGAAGTAGTGATGAGGCTTTTAGTTAAAAGATACTCACTAACCTCTGTTATAGACTAGCATATAACAATACTAGAACATAACAGAAAAGAGAGCAAGAAACGAACATGCGAAGCAGTAAATGATTACTATAAGAAATCACAATTTATATTCCTCAATATCACGAGCAATCATTTACTTAGAGCTATAACCAACAAACCATGGTAGTAGCTCCACAACTTTCATAGTGTGAGAAATGTACTCAAGATATCAAATAAAATGGCACGACAAGACCCTTCTTGCATTTATCTCATCCTCACCAAATATTCGTATAACAGTACTAACTAGGTGAATGAGATACCACTAACAATAATAACAAAGTGGAAATACACAAGTAACAATAATGAACAAGGCAGCACATATAGACAACAGTAACAAACTAGATAGAAGGCATAGATGTAATGACATCAATTAGAAATGAAGGGCATAAATTTCACTAACTAGCATGGTAGAAGACCTAGATGTGGATATAATAAAAGAGGGAAAATATGATCTTTATGAGCTAACAAATAGAAGGCATGAATAACTAACATGGTAGAAGGCTTATACGAAAGTGAAAAAAATAAGAAACAACATGGATGTAGATATGACAACAAGAAGGAAAACATGTTATTTGCAAGTTAAGAAGATAGAAGGCAAGGATAATACAGCTATAATTGGGGTAGAGGACAAAGATAGTACAACAACGACAAGTCACATAGAAAATATGGGTGTAATAGTAATAGCTCAAGAAAAAGGTCTTGAATGTATACTCAAGGAAAAGATATCACAACATAGTTCACGTCTCTCATCCTCACCTGTACGGAAACAAACTTCGTGACATGAACGCATGATAATATAAAAACATGATAATTTAAATAAAATGGCACGGCATCACCATTCGTGATTTTACTCTCATCCTCACATGATAGGGCAAATGATAGCATGATAAAATAAATGAAATGGAACGGCATCACCCTTCGTGCGTTTACTCTCATACTCACACGATAATGTTAATGAAAACATTATAATGTAAATGAAATGGCACGGCATCACTCTTCGTGCTTTTACTCTCATCCTGTCATGATAATGTAAAGGAAATGGCACGACATCACCCTTTCTGCTTTACACTTTTCCGTACACAATAATGTATATGCAATGTCACGGCATCACCCTTTGTGCTTTACACTCTTCCTCACCAAGCACATGTATATGAATAACAAGGAAGGCAAGAAACATGAATTACATCAAGGAGAGTGATTAAACAAATATTCCAAATGAACATCAATCACATATTTCAAGCCAGTAACAATTCAATAAACCTCAAGAACCTTATTTTTCATGTATTTCAAAAACTCTAAAAAGTAATCTTCAACTCAAGTATAAAATCTAATATCTCAAGAATAACGGTTGTAGCGATGTATTAGTGATTATGCATAGTAACGACCAAATTTAACACATCAAGTATTTCACAAAAATTGTCAAATTATAATAAGTTAAATCTTGGTTTCTAGAATTTAATTTCACACTCTTAGTAGTCTAGAAGTCAAGTAAGATATGAAACAAGAAGGTCACGTAATTTTACAAGGCACAATTAATCGTATGATTTAACTCCAAGCATGATTAACACTGGCATATTCATAAATGCTCGTCACTTCATATATGTGTCATCCCCGCATGTAGAAAATACTTAAAATGAGTAGAAAAATTCCCCTAATAAATTTAGGCAAGACACTTACCTCAAATAAGCCAAATTAATATACTAGAAATGCCTTCTCTCGCGTACCGACGTCCGAACGGCTCGAAACTAGCCAAAACCTAGTCAAGAACATCAAATAATTTCGAAGAAAACAAAACCAATCGATAAAGGTCTAATATTAATCAAAAGTCCAAAGTCAACCAAAAAGTCAACAAAAGTCAATGTCGGGCTGTAACGACCTGGCCTGTCGTTTTGAGAGTTATAGCCCAATTTTACCCATTTCTACTTTTTTGGGCTTTACAGTTGTTTTATGTCTTATCGGGTTAGTTGGTTCGGATCCGGAGTGGTTTCAGATTGAATTGAGACACTTAGTCCCCTATTTGGAAGCTTAATTTAGAAAAGTCGAACGGATGTCGACTTGTGTGTAAAAGACCTCGAATTTAAATTTTTATGGTTCTGTTAGCTTCCATAGGTGATTTTGGACTTAGGAGTGCATCCGGAATGTGATTTGGAAGTCCGTAGTAGAATTATGCTTGAATTGGGGAAAGTTGGGAATTTTGGCGATTTTGGCCGACAGTGGAAATTTTGATATTGGTATCGGAATGGATTTCGGCTTCGTTTGTAGAATTCAGAAATTTCAAAGTCCTTTAGGCTTGAATCTGGTGTAACTGGTGTTTAATATTATTTGAGGTGGTTTGAGGATTCGACTATGTTCATATCAGGTTATAAGACTTATTTGTATGTTTGGTTGAAGTCCCGAGGTCCATAAGGTGATTTCGGCAAGTTAACTGCTCGATTTGAGTTGAGGATTGTAGCTGAACTTCTGCTGCTAGTGGTGTAACCACAACTACGGAGTGGGGACCGCACGTGCGAGCACGTAGAAGCGAAGTAGGGGCCGCAGAAGCGGCCAAAGATGAGATGGGCAGAAGTCGCAGGTGTGACGATGTTCCCGTACCTTTGAGGATCGCAGAAGCAGAAGCTGGGCGCAGGTGCAAGAGGGAGCCGCAGGTGCGATAGATTTTCACACCTATGATAGTTTCAAATGCAGTCGTGTAGCTGCAGGAGTGGAGCCTGGGATTTTAAGTGGAATCCGCACCTGCAATGGTATTCTCGTAGGTGCGGCGTCGCATATGCGACAGAGGGTCCCGCAATGCGAAAAGTCTGGGCAGAAGCTTAAAAAGCAAGGGTTTGCGATTTTGGTCTTATTTCCAAATTTGAGACTAGAACTTAGGAGATTTTAGAAGACATTTTCAAGGGGATTGTTGAAGTAAGCTTCGTGAAATCGTTTTGGATCATAAATCTTGTTTCCCCACTGATTTCTCCACCTAATTAGCAAGACTTTGAAGTGAAATTTGGCGGTTTAGGACTTGGGAATTGAAGAGTGGATTTTGGGGATTTGAGTGACCGAATGATGTCGGATTTTGATGAATTTAGTATGAGTAGACTCCTGAGTGAATGAATTTTTGGGATTTGTGATTTTTATCGGATTTCGAGACATGGGCTCAGGGGCCGGGTTTGAGCCGATTTCGGATTTGAGTTATAAATTAATAATTTTCTTGTGGAATTGATCCTTTTAGCCTATTTTGATTATCTCCTATTGTTTGTCGCTAGATCCGAGGCATTTGGAGACCGATTCGAGAAGCAATGGAATTTCGAAGTAGGATTTCTGCGCAGTTGAGGTAAGTAACGGTCATAAGTCTTGTCTTGAGGGTATGAATCTCGGAGTTTGGTATGATGTGACTATTTGGAGGTGACACACATGCTAGGCGACGGACGTGTGAGCGTAAACCGTGAGGGATCGTGACTTTGTCCGTCCCGTGAGATTTTAAAGTCGAATAGCTTTTTGTGGCTTACATGCATTCCTTGTTTTCTAGCAATTTGACTGCCTTTCATGTTAGGAGTCATGCTAAGGCTATGTACCTTATCATTTTCGTTATACTCAATCGTAGAAATTCTTTTGTATAATACCTCGGTCTCTGTTATTTCCCTACTGATACATTATAGCATTCTGATTTGGGTTTATTCCCTTTCATTACTGAGGGTTGTGAGACTAGAGAGGTTCATGAATGAATGAGGCCAAGGGCCTGTTTGTGAGGTATAGATTCCGTAGCACGTGAGTTGTCCGTTAGAATCATAATGTTCTACCTTAGCACGTGAGTTATCCGTGGGGATTCTGATATGATATGGTAGTATGTGAGCCATTCGTGCGGATCTTGATGTGATACTATAACACGTGAGTTGTTCGTACAACACGTGAGTTGTCTGTGTGGATTATAGCACTTGGGCTATAGCAACCCCTCCGTAGTTTGTTCACCCCAGTGAGTGCAGGTATCTATTGAGCGTGTGTATTGAGGGCTATAGAAATTTTTATGAAAATTTCTGGTATGAAAAATCCTTGAATTATCCTTTTTATGAATTATTGAAGAATTTTGAGAAGTCGGCTTGCCTAGTACCATCGATAGGCGTCATCACGACAAGTTAGGGTTTTGGGTCCTGACACGGGCCCGCCTTGGATAATCTCAGCTTACCCGAGCGAAGCGCGAACCAGTACAAGATCACATGAATGAAAACCGACTCAATCGGAGTCCGATAGCTCAATCAATTTTCCAAAATATCGTTCTTGGGTGTTCATACCCAACGATTCCAACCCACGCAAGTCGGGGCCCATACCTCCCGAAATACTCCTCCAAAACATGTCAAATTCGAGTTTGTTGTTCTCCTAATATAGGATAACAAAACCCCAAAAGGAATCAATAAATAAACGCGTCTAACTCATTTTCACTTTTTAAAACTTAGGACATAACACTAGGTCTTAATTTAAAGAATTAAATGGTTTTTCAATTAAATTCATGGATTAAAGCTTAAACTAAGCGAATGAATCAAAGAAAAATACATTGGTTATGGTTTATAACTTATCCCATGGAAGAAACTTGAAGAACATCGTTGAATTTTCCCAATCCCAAACTTTCAAGATGAGAATAATTCCAACAACATCAATAGCTAAAAATGCCTGGTTGTTCTGCCTCGTTTCTTGTGATAAATGATCCCGAAACTCGCCTTTGATGTCTCCACTGGATTCCTTGTGAAATTTTAGTCAAGTTAGGCTTTTGAATTACTCCATTTCACCTTATAATGAAGGAGATATGTTGGTTTCATTTGAAATAGTGATTTTTGAATACGAATTTAGCGGCAATTTCGTAATTAATGTAAAAAATCTCGCAATCTAATTCTTAGTAAAACGACCATAAATGACTCAAAGGATGTCGAAACATGATAATTTCAATTGCTATGGCTCCAAAAGTACGATACATATATAATGATTTAGTTAAAACACAAATCAAAGACCATTTGCTCAATTTGGTAACCTTTATGCCCATATCGACGTCGAAACTGAAAATAATCACCATAGAACCCAAACATATCCAAAACTCATCGGAGTTTAACATAAATTTGTGGACATGCCCAAAATAATCATACAAACTTATTGAAATAATTAAAACCCGATTCCGACTCCGTTTACCCTAAAGTCAAACCTTGATCAACTCTTCCAACTTAAAGCTTCTAAAACGAGAATCATTCTTCCAAATCAATCTCGAACTGCTCGAAAATCGAAATCAGCCATACACACAAGTCATAATTCATAATATCAAGCTACTCAAAGTCTCAAACTATTGAATGGAATGCAAAAATTCGAAACGACCGGTCGGGTCGTTATATTAATACCATGATTTCCTATGTATTACTTATACATAGGATAATACTAAATATGATGTATAACTAATACAAGTATTAGGTATACATAAGGTGAAAACATATGCTAAATAAAGAGTTAGTAATGCACAAAGCTAATGCTTGTATTGTTTTTTCGAATACTTCCTACCAAACGACAATATTTCGAGAAAATGTTAAAGAAGGAAGAAAAAGTAAAATGGCTTATGTTCGTTTGAGAAGAAAAAATCAGTGTAAATAGGTGTAAATAACGTTTGAGCATAATATAACACCTTCATGTTATTTTTTCTCTAACCGCATGCATGTTAACACTTTGGCGCGCGATCCTGCAGGTACCTATAGACATTTTCGTGCCACTATTAAAGGCGATAGCGAATATTAAGAGACATGGTAGGATGTAGAAGAACTTTTTCCAGTTTTAACCACATTAATTCTCGAATTAAAATTTGGATAGAGAATATTTCTCATTTTATAACCCTACAATACGCAAAATTAAATTAGTTGGGCCAGTAGATTTCGAAAACCGACGATTAGATAAGAAAAGGAAAGAATGCGAATGCCATCTAGTTTTTAAAGCTAATTACATAGATATATAACAATAATAGTGAATTTGTCGCGCGACTATAAAAAGCCTTATATTTATAAAATCATATTTTTTTAATATTTAAACAATAAAAAATAACAAAAATATATTATATACACCTAATTGTTCGACTTCCCATTCTTTTACTTTATGTCTGACTTCACAAAGGAAAAGCGAAAGATAAAGGAGAGAATTTCAATAATTTGTTTTTTAACATAAAGTATTCTAAAATTCCACCATTATCAGTTGTAAATATAATAAAAAGCACATGATTTTTTTATCCGTCTCCTCCATGATTGGAATTAGAGAAGAGTTGGTACCCGGCAATAGTGTATTCTTTTGCGTGCCACGTATGCATAAATGCTACGTAAATCCTTTTCCAATTAGCTTTCCAAATGGATGAATCGCAAGAAATGACATGTAACATTTTTTTTGCTAATGAAAAGAGAGACTTTATATTAAAAACATGGAAGGTTTAGTTATTACATAACATTTTAAACCGGATAGACCGGATAACGTTTTTAACCAATTTGTCTTTATTAAAAAACTTGTTAGTAAGTAAATAATAAACACAACTATTTTAAACTGATGCGGATTACTCACAATGTCACTCGTATTTAGAGATTAAAATTTAAGACAAGCACATATGTTGGCAGAGAAAAAGTTGTAGGTATTGTTTTATCAAGGTAAATATTGAAAGTTTGAAACTGTTATAAGTAAATTTGGAATATGCATGAGCAAATTCGCAATGTCTCTTAACAAAGAGTTATATTATACTTGACACGCTTTGGAGTTAACCCCGATAGAAAAATGTTTGGAGTGAGGCCCAATGTGCACAAACACATGAACTTCAGGACTTTCAACTTCCTCAATATCAATGATACCAGAGTGAACAAAATTTATATCCTCAATGTCCTTGGCTGATTTTAGTCTTATTTCTTCAACATCGACATCCTCAAATTATATTTGGCTAGGTTGTTGATGTTCTACTCTGACCTCCTCAATTAGCACATCAAATTCATGCTCTTCTTGGTTCATATCCCCAAAATTGGCTTGCTGAGCATTAAAAGTTTCAACCACTTGACTCACTTGAGCCTCCAAGTTGCGAATAGTTGCCTCTTGCCTTTCTATCTGCAATTGTTTCTCATTATTTTGTTCCAGAAGACAGTTTAACATATCCTTGATCTCCTTCAGGTCTGCATCCCAAGGTTCTTTGTTTCTGTTAACTTCACAAGAAAAGGTAGAACCATCATAGTAAGAGCTTGGGGGAAGATAAGAAATATAAGCACAACCATGAAAGTGACCATTTTTACCACCATGCAAATCACACACATTCCACAAATAAGATTAAATTAATGCACATAACTCGCTCTCGAAAATATTTTGATAATTTTGATACAGGTTGTTTCCTTCACAATACGTGTGAGGATCAATAATATAATTATCTACACCTAAATTTTCATAATTCCAAGATGTCATGTTTCTCAAATCAATAGTTATAATAAAATAAAATAAAAATACAAAAAAAGAGAAAAGCAAAATAAAAGTTCAAACTTGAAAGCTAGCAATATATACAGCAACAACTACACCGTTAGTTCCCCGGCAACAGCGTGAAAATTTTATCACGCCCAACTCTAGTCCTAAAAAGAATAAGCGGTGTCACGACCCCAAATCTACACTGGCCATGATGGCGCCTATCGTGGTACTACACTAGCCAATTTACTAAAAATAAACAAAGAAACTTTCCATTTAAATCAATAACGTGATTTATCCCAAATCTTCCACTCTTAATAGCTTACAAATGCGGATAAGTAATGAAAATATCTTAACAAAATTCCCAAAATCCGGAGTCAATAGTCATGAGCATCTAATGAAAACACAGAATCGGACATGGGTTCCTTAATACATCAAGTCTAGGAAATATATAAATAGCAACAAAATGAGAGGGAGATGGGTGGGGCTGTGAACGTCGTGCAGTTACCTCACAATCTCCGACAACTGCTCCACTGGTGAAGAATCGAATCTCACTCGATCCGGGCACCTGGATCTGCACACAAGGTGCAGGGAATAACGTGAGTACACTAACTCATTAAGTAACAAATATAAATAAGGATTTGAGTGTAATGACGAGATTTTAAATTCATAAAAATTTATATAATAAATATAAGTGGAAAACAATAAATTAAGTTAGGGATCCACGTCCCGGAAGTTTCATAAAACTCCAGTTTTTCCCTTTCCAAATTTCATATAAAAACATTGGGTTACCTTTTATGATTTAGATGAAAAATGTAAAGGAGAGTGAAAACAGTAGTTTCCTAGAAATTCAGCCCCTCGGGCACAGTGTCACTCACAAATAAAGCCTCTGAGACAAGCCTCTCAGTCACTCGTGAATCATCTCTCACCAATCAGCACTCACTCTCAATAGGTGCCATATAATAACCGTTGCAGCGTGCAGCGCGATCCATAAATAAATAAATAAATAAATAAGTATATATATATATATATATATATATATATATAACGCTGCGGCGTGCAGCCCGATCCATAAATAGTCGATCGCTCACTGGGGGTGCACAGACTATGGAGGGGCTCCTTCAGCCCAAGCGCTATATCGATGCGGTCATCACCCTCACAATCCCCTCAGGCAACTTACCACAAATCACGGGGACTCAGCCAAAAATATATTTCATTTGTTTGAAAACAGGGTGATAAACAGGACTAAACAATGAAAAACTATAAATTATGACTGATATTATATTTTCTATCAAAAGTAGTGTGAGAATAGTAGTAAATAGACCCCTGAGGGTCCAAACAGGTCGGCATGAGGCCCTAAACATGGCATACAACCTAAAATATAGTATAAATCTCTAAAATACGGGATATCATATGATTTCAAATCAACTACGTGACTTAGTAGTCGCTACGGGACGGACCAAGTCACAATCCCTACCGGTGCACACCCACACGCCCGTCACCTAGCATGTGCGTCACCTCACTTATAAAATCACTACATAATACCGGGGTTTCATACCCTCAGGTTAGATTTACGTTTGTTACTTGCCTCAAAACGAAAGAAAACTACACCGCGATGACTTTGCCCCTCGACTCGGACTCAACGCGCTCTGAATCTATTCAAAACATATTCATATCATCAAAATATGCTAAAAGGGACAAAGCCCACTCGAAAATATCCAATTTACATCGGAAATCCCAAAATTGGCCAAACCCTCTCTGATTCTGATAAAACTCACAAAACTATAATCCTTACGCTCTCACGAGTTCATCCATACCAAATACATCAAAAACGGAACCCAAATGGCCCCTCAAATCCCCAATTAATACTTCCAAATTTCAAGCCATAATATTTCAAATTTTCCCACTAATACATGATTAAACAATGGAATAATCGGCATAAACACAAGATACAAGGTACATGTATCTTTACTCACTAGATACACTTGATTCCCTCTTGAAATCCTAGCTCAAAGCTCCAAAATGCATCAAAAAATGGCGGAGAAATGAGTGAAAATTCTTGAAGGCTACCTTATGTAGGTTCTGCTCAACCATCTCGCACCGGCGACCCCATGCCTGCACCTGCGGTGCCGCACCTGCGGTGCCGCACCTGCGGAAAATCCCTCGTAGGTGCGGATTCTCATTTAAAGCCAATTTCCACATCTGCGATCCTCTACACACACATGCTCCCAGGCCAGATTCCACTTTTTTCGCATCGACGCAAGGTCTTCCGCACCTATGCCTTCGCACCTGCGGCTCCCTATCCGCAGCAGCGACCAGACAGGAAGGCCTTTACCAACAGCCTTTTGTTACATTTTCCAACTTCCAACCTTTCAAAAATCATCCGAAATCAATCTCGAGCCCCTCGGAGCCTCAACCAAAGGTACCAACAAATCATATATCAATATACCAACCTAGTAGAACACTAGGAACGCTAAAAACAACATCAAAACACCAAATCAAATCCAAATTCAAGCCTACGGATTTCTAAACGTCCGAATTTTGCCAACGGTGCCGAAACCAGCCAAACCATGTCTGAATGACCTAAAAATTTGCACACACATCCCAAATGACGCTAGGGACCTGTTCCAACTTTCGAAATTCCATTCCGACCCTGATAGCTAATTTTCCACTACCGATCAGAAATTGCCAAAAATCCAATTTCGCCAATTCAAGCCTAATTCTAATCCGGACCTCCGAATGACATTCCGAACACACTCCTAAGTCTCAAATCGCCTACAGAAGCTATCCGAGCCACAAAAACCACATTACGAGGTCATTTAACTATAATTCAATTTCCAGTTGAGTTTTCCAACTAAATTACAAACTTAAGAGACTAAGTGTCTTATTTCTCATCACAACCACACCGAACCAGAACCAATCAACCCAACACAACAAAACATATAAGAATGAAGCAGAAATGGGAAAAATAGGGCTAAATTTCCGGAACGGCCGGTAGATCCACCAAGATAACCTGAGCGGCCTGACTGAGCCTGCCTGAATTGACGGTCCCTGCCGTGCTGGATCTGCCCCCCTGAAGGAACACCACCGAAACTACCAGACCCTCGAGGCCTCTTGGCCTCCTTCTTATTTCTCTCCTGGCGACGAACCCAGTGAATCTCTCAAGTAATATCAACAACCTGCTCAAAAGTATAACCCGATACCCTATCTCTGGTCATAAGAATACGGAGCTGGTACAAGAGGCCATCCTCAAATCTCCTGATCCTATCTCTCTCTATAGGGACTAACCAAATAGCATGATGGGCAAGCTCAGAAAATCTTATCTCGTACTGTGACACCATCATCTCACCCTGATGTAGCTGCTCGAACTGTCTGCGCAGCTCCTCCCTCCAGAACTGCGGAACATACTTCTCTGAGAAGAAAGAGGAAAAGTGCTGCTAAGAAAGGGGCGCTGCACCAACGGGCCTACGCCTCTCATAAGCCTCCTACCAACTAAATGCAGCTCCTTAGAACTTGATGGTGGTAAACGAGACCCACTGGTCTCCAATATCCCTGCCGTATGAAGCATCCTCTAACACTTGTCTATGAAACCCTGAGATCCTCTCCCTCAGCACCATTGAAAGTCAGAGGCCGAAGCCTCTCAAATCTCTCCAAACTGCTCTGCTCGTCGTCAGCCATAGCTGGAACCACGAAATCCTGGGTGATAAGTACAGACGTCTCCCTACCGATTTGCAAGACTCTACTGAACCTAGTCATGACCGGTGAGTCCTCTGTAACCTAGGCTCTGGTACCAACTTGTCACGATCCCAAATCTCCACTGGACGTGATGGCGCCTATCGTGGTACTAGGCTAGCCAATTTGCTAAACATAAAACAAGGAACTTTCCATTTAAATCAATAATGTGATTTATCAAAAATCATCCACTCTTAATATTTCATAAATGCAGATACGTAATGAAAAATTCTGAACAAAATCCCTAAAACCCGGAGTCAACAGTGATGAGCATCTTATGAAAACACAGAATCTGACACGGTTTCCTTAATACATCCAGTCTAGGAAAAATATAAATAGCAACAAAATGAGAGGGAGAAGGGTGGGCCTGCGAACGCTGTGCAGGTACTTCACAATCTCTGACAACTGCTCCACTGATGAAGAATCAAATCTGACTCGATCCAGGCAACTGGATCTGCACACAAGGTGCAG
Source organism: Nicotiana knightiana (assembly GCA_005239525.1). Lineage (NCBI taxonomy): Eukaryota > Viridiplantae > Streptophyta > Magnoliopsida > Solanales > Solanaceae > Nicotiana > Nicotiana knightiana. Next base: position 443 of record MDKJ01250260.1, on the reverse strand, counting down.
GGAGTAACGTGAGTACACCAACTCAGTAACTAACAAATATAAATAAGGACTTGAGTGAGCTGACGAGATTTTATAATCATAAAAATTCATATAATAAACATCAGTGGAAAATAATAAATCAAGTCAGGGATCTACGTCCTGAAAGTTTCATAAACTCTAGTTTTTCCCTTTCCAAATTTCATATAAAAACACTGGTTCAACATTTATCATTTAGAGGAAAAAATGTAAAGGAGAGTGAAAACAATAGTTTCACTGCAATTAATCCTCTCAGGCACAGTGTCACTCACAAATAAATCCTCACAGCCACTCGTGACTCATCTCTCGTCAATCAGCACTCACGCTCAATAGGTGCCATATAATAATCATCGCGGCGTGCAGCACGATCCATAAATAGTCGACTGCGCTCACTAGGGGTGTACAGACTCCGGAGGGGCTCCTTCAGC
>ML434026.1:23543-172601 GCA_005239525.1 Nicotiana knightiana | reverse complement strand
ATATAACAACGCCACGTTACGTAAGAGAAGAGAGAAGAAAAAAAAACACATGGGGTCTCACATCATAAAACTCACATAGGAAATATACACGGAGCTGAATTGCTCAATATTACAAATTACTGAATATCGATCATAAGCACGCTAAGTGCATAATACCATCCTGGGGAGACTGATAAGTGCAAAACTCAAACACGACTGATGCTATCCTGGACCTCAAGAGCTATCCTGCTCACATAACATCACCACTACGCGGGACCTCAATGCATACAAAATTATCAAGCCATTTCACAACTCACACGACAAAATCAATATTCCCTGAATTTGACGAAGACGGGACAACACTTGATATCCGAACACCCCTCCTTGAGGAGCGCTATACTGAAATGAACATATTTGCCTCACATGAAGCCCATAATCATATTTAAATCCACCCACAAACATTGAGTCTACCTTGCTCGCACCAAACTAGGCTAATAGCCTCACCTGGGTCCATATTAACCCACTTTCCCTCACAATACACAAGAACAATCATCATAGCCGGGGCAACCACCCCACAATCCACAACCAAATGGACCAAACGCCTTCTAGGCATAGACTCTTAGATAAGCAATATTGCACCTCTTATACTTGGTCCAAATCTTCAATCTATCAGGTGACTACATATCACACTTATACAATCTTCTCGTGGTTACGCTCTCACGACCTTCCACACCAGGTAACAAGTCTGAACATCTGCATCACCGACCACACTAATACTGCACAACACATCAAGAGCCCATGACCAGGGTACAAAGCCTCTTTCACTGAATATCGATCTCAGGTGACACTGAAGATAACACTAGCGTACTTTGAACTTTCAAATCACTTTTTCTTGCTTATCCGAGCTCATGACATCCTCGTCAACACCGAATCACAATCTCGATTCTCACTCCCAGTTATATACTGCTTACCGCACCTAACATGCCAATATGAGATAGCGTAAGAATTCCATCATAACTTCTAAACCACTAATAGGGTGAACACTTCATCACATAGAAACCTTTTACTTACCTCAATTCAAGAGAACAGCCACAACACCCGAGTAAATTCCCACAATCACAATACATGCAAATCCTTAAGTAGTAGTCTATACCACCATAACTCTTCCGGGATCTGCCTATACCTGACAGGCCATAACACTCAAATGCTTCCACATGAAATCCATTACGACAGTCGCCAAGACCCGCACACACCGGCACAAACCACATGCATAACTTAATCACATCGAAGGAACTGATCGCTGCCGTATATTTGTCATTTCAACCATGGCTAATCAATCTATCTTCTTTTAATCATCTTCAATTACCCTAGGAATAATAGCAACTTCCTTCAACTCATAGAAAACTCAGCCCTCACTCATCCCGAGTGACCTTGATTCACGAGAGACCAGGATGCCTAAATCCCTCAACCCATCTCGTACCCTCTTGATAGTCTTTCTACAACCTGGAGTTTATTTCTCTCACCCCACCAATACTATCCTGCATGCCGAAACATATCATAGAACACTCCAACCATCTTTCTTTTTCTCAGAAATTACTCTGCAAAAGCTTAATTCTCGATCATACTGCTACCTGAAGCCCATAAATGCTTCATTCTTAACTTTTGAATTCACCAGGACCGCTATTGAGAGTCACCCACTCTGACTGGTCCAGAATACAATCAACTCCAAGGCTTTCCTAGCACATGAACACTCTTTTCAATGAGACGCGTGACCGAGTCACTATCCTCACAACTCGCCCATGCCTTAAGCATCAATTCTGAATCTTCCAAAGCCTAACCCCGGTCCGACAGGGCCAACTTTTTCACACATTCATCAAATCCCACACAAAATCACCATTTTTCTCCTTTCCATTAGCTGTGATAACTTGCCGACACGCCGACTATTCCCAACCCCATGAGAAGAAAATCCTACAACCCAACTGCAGATGGTGGGACTCCCCCACTTAGCCCAAAGACACTCCTTGCACCACTCTAGACTCTGCCGAGATCCTTTATCCTTTGCTGACATGATCTTGCTCAACCAATCCACCCAATCCTTCCGAATCCTCTTGCCAACACTCCCTAAATACTCAAATTCTCTATCATCATTCACACATTCTGCCTCCTACCGAATAGCCACTAGAATCCCTCGCAGAAACTTGCCAACCATGTCGTCACTAACCTATTCACAGGAGATAACCCACCTTTGAAAATCACCCGCGGACACCTTCCAACGACACTGGGATGCACGCTCTCTTACGACATCAATACCCTATCATACGCCCTGCTTCATTAACCAACTTTACTAGTCCGTCCGCTCCTCATGGACATCCACTAAATGCATGTCAATATCTTCAAAATCCAAGCTATGTTGCCGCTCCCCCACTTTGTGACTGCTTGCCTTCCGCTTCTTACACATAGCCTCCTAGAAATGGAACCACTGCCTAGCCTCAGTTAAATATCATTCTCTGCCAACCGCATTCTTCATTACTTCTTCACCATACTCTAGCCCCAAGCACCCGAAGAAACCATGACACTGATGAACTTAACACATTCCATTCGATAAAGGACGACGATAACACGTCACAGGTGAATACTCCACCTTACTTGAAACACGAAGTCTTACTACTTTATCAACCACCAACCGGACCATTCATAATCCAAATGCCTTTTCCTCTACCGGAACAAAAATACCAAAATCTCGAAATCACGCTCTGAGAAGACCTCCCTTCAAGTCATTCATTACCCCGACATATGGGCAAGCATTCTACCATCATATCAACACCGTGCGGTAACCAATCGTAAGCACCATAACAATCTGAGCATAGTCTCAAAGTTCTTAGAAACACACCAATCGAACTGAAACAACATAATATTCTTCTGTAGGGAAACAAAAACCACCCCAACCAACTACACCTGGAAAACATCTCGCACCATATCAATTCCTCAAATTCCTGATTCATGGCAAGCGCTTCGCGACGTGTAAGATTGAGTAGGAATAAACTTAGGCATAAGCCTTAAGGGAATCAAATTGCACGATGAGGAATCAAGAAGGGAAGTACTCCTAACATCCCTGTAGCCTCTCGAAGATAAGTACAGACGCCTCTGTACCGATCCGCAAGACTCTACTAGACTTGCTCATGACTCGTGAGAACTACGGGAACCTAGCGCTCTGATACCATGTTGTCATGACCCAAAATCTCGAAGGTCGTGATGGCGCTGGACACCATTGTCAGGCAATCCAATCATTAATTAGTCGAGATAAATTCCTGTTTTAACATTTATGAAAAATCATTTCCTTTCACTTTATTATATGATAACTAAATAAAATCCGTCAAGTAAATGCAATTGTTTAAATATTCCAGTTTAGCAATTATATCACAAACACACCCTAGAACCTGGTGTCACGAGTACATGAGCAATTTCTAACAATTTATACAATCATCACAAAGCTTGTACGAAATACAAATTGGACAAAGAATTTAAAATAAAGATAAATACAGTACGAGGGAGACTCTGTCAGCTGCGGATCGCCTCCGGATGGTGCAGCTCGCCTAAGTCTCCAAACCAGCCATGTTACTATAAAAGTATTGTCCAATAAAAACGCACAGTAGGTGTGGCATGAGTACAAAAACAATGTGTACTCAGTAAGTCGCCCGCCTAACCTCAGAGAGGAGTGACGAGAGGTCGATTTAGACACTCACTAGGGTCCAACAATTTATTTAACAGCATATGATGAAACACAATAGGCATGTAAAGGTAGTAAACAGCAAATATATAAGACAATGAAATCCAAGTAAATACTGGAAGTAAACAAACAGTTACCATTTTCTCATTTTCCCCCAATATCTTAAATAAACAATTACTTCTTTATTTTTCCCCAAAAATTTTATCACTTCAAAATCCATGAAAGAAACATTTAACAACTTAGCATGCACATACGGGATAAGGACAACCAGCCTGAGCCATCATAATAATCATCTATGTGCACTGCCGAGGGTCGAACGACCCGTACCATAAGTGTACCTTTCAATAAAGTAATCATGTCTATGCACTGCCGAGGGTCGAACTGCCCGAACCATAAGTGCATTTTAAATCCACCGTGGCGTACGGCCCGCTCCCATGAGAGTGGGGGAAATAACATTCCGCTCGCGGAATGTAAAGTGCGAATCGGTCACATGCAGTCATGCACAATCAAAAGTCCACCCCGAATACGTCGGGAAAACAAATACTTAAGTAAATGGCGAATTTCTCTTTTTTTTTAAAAACCCACAAAATAGTGTTTAAATCCTTTCTCGAAATTCATTTGCCAAGTCTAATAATATTCAATTATATCACCTTATCAAGTATACAATTATCCATTAAGGAAAATAATTCTCTTTCCAGCTGATTAAGAAAAAGAAACTCTAGTCTTCTTTAGATATTAAATTACGGTTTCGATTATATTAGCAGTCAAATAATACAGGCAGGATCACGGGTACAACACATAATGCATGCTAGTGGGTCCTAGACTACCCGGACATGGTATAATAGTAGCTATGCAAGGACTCCCATTACCTCGTGCGTACATAGCCCCCGAAGATAATAGCATATACTAAATTAGTTCACCTAGGGGACAATTCCCGCTCACAAAGTTAGAAAGAAGACTTACCTCGCTCGGAAGTCCCATAACCGTCTTCCAAGCCCTTCCGACGACTCCCATGGATGAACAACGCCCCAAAACTACCACATAACGGGCAAATAAATGAAAATTCATCCTAATACTCACAACAAACTCAAATTATATACTTTCCTAACTCTGCTCGATGAATTGACCAAAATGCCCTCGGGCCCACGTGACCGAAATTCGAAATTTCTCGAAGATAAATTCTCCTCATAGCTTTACTAACTCAATTATACAATTTTCTCTAATTTTCATGCTCAAATTCATGGCTAAAAATCCAAATTACCATTTTTAGGTTTTCTTCAATATTTTCCAAATTCTTCCACAATTTCCATGTATAATTCCATGCAACAACCTTGTATTTAACTTAGAAACATGAAGGAATTACTTACCTTGACATTGATGATGAATTTCCCCCCTTGAAGCCCTCCTAAAATCGCCTAAGCCATGAGAAAATTGAGAAAATGGCCAACAATCTCGGTTTTAAGACATTCTGTGCAGCCTCATTTCCGCACCTGCGATCCTACCTCTGCACCTGTGCTCCCGCAGGTGCGACCAATCTCCCGCACTTGCAGCTTCCTCATCTCCAGCCGAAAATCGCACTTGCGCCCCATTGTTCGCACCTGCGGTTCCGCACCTACGGCTTCGCACCTATGGCCAAATCCTCGCAAGTGCGGTCGCACCAGGCACCAACAACTTCAGTTTTTCTCAACTTCAAATATTAATCCGTTAACCACCCGGAATCCACCCGAGACCCCGGGACCCCGTCCAATTATACCAACCTATTCCAAAACATAATGCGGGCTTGCTCGAGGCCTCAAATCACATCAAACAACATCGGAACCACGAATTGCACCCAAATCCCAACTTTATGAACTTAGAAATTTCCAACTTCTACATCCGATGCCGAAACCTATCAAATCACGTCCGATTGACCTCTATTTTTTCATACAAGTCATATTCGACATTACGGACCTTCTCCAACTTCCAGAATCACATTCCAACCCCGATATCAAAATTTTCACTTCCGGTCGGATTTCTCGAAAACCTTCAAATTTTCTATCTTTAGCCAAATGACTTCAAAATGACCTACATGCATCTGAATTCACTTACGATCATGCTCCCAACTCCAGAATCACCATACAAAGCTATTCCTAGGCTCAGAATCCTGAACAAATATCAATAACTCTGAAATGCCTTACAACCCAAATTTATGAAATTCTTCTAAAATGTTATCTTCCATTATATACGTCGAAACGCTCTCGGGTTATCCAAACCTCGATCCGGACATACGCTCAAGTACGAAATCATCATACGAACCTGCAGGAACCTTCCCATCCTGATTCGGGGGTCGTTTACTCAAAATCCCATTCTTAGTTGATTCTTCCAACTTAAGGCTTCCGAATTAAGAAATTTTCTTTCCAAATCAACTCCAAACTTCCCGAAATTCAATTCCGACCACAGCCACGGGTCATAATACCTAAAATGAAGTTTCTCACAACCTCAAACCACTGAACGACGTTCTAGAGCTCAAAATAACCGGTCGGGTCATTACAAGTACCACTTATTCTTCGGAGCGGCTAGCTGAGATTTATATCATGGAGATTGTTCAAATGCATGGTGTTCTAGTTTCCATCATCTCTGATAGAGGTACTTGATTTACATCGCAGTTCTGGAGGTCCTTGTAGAGTGAGTTGGGTACTCAGGTTGAGTTGAGCACGGATTTTCACCCTCAGCCGAACGGGCAATCCGAGCACACTATTCAGATTCTAGAGGACATGTTGTGCGCTTGTGTTATTGACTTTGGGGGTTCATGAGACCAGTTTATACCTCTCGTGGAGTTTGCATATAATAATAGTTATCAGTCGAGCGTTCAGATGGCTCCATATGAGGCTTTGTATGAGAGGAGGTGTAGATCTCCGGTCGGTTGGTTTGAGCCGAGTGAGGCCAAGATTTTGGGTATGGATTTGATACAGGATGCTTTGGATAAGGTGAAGTTATAGCGGCTTCACACGGCGCAGCCGAGGCAGTAGAGTTATGCGGACCGGAAAGTCCAGGATGTAGCTTTCATGGCTGGGGAGAAAGTCTTGCTGAAGGTATCACCCATGAAGGGTGTTATGCAGTTTGGGAAGAGGGGCAAGTCGAGTCCCCGGTTCATTGGGCCTTTTGAGGTGCTTCAAAGGGTTGGAGAGGTGGCTTATAGACTTGCCTCGCCACCTAGCTTGTCGAGCGTGCATCCGGTATTTCATGTTTCCATGCTTCGAAAGTATATTGGTGACCCGTCTCATGTTTTGGACTTCAGTTCGATTCAGCTTGAGGGTGATATGTCTTATGAGGTAGAGCCAATATCTATTTTGGGTCGTCAGGTCAGAAGGTTGAGGTCTAAGGATATAACTTCAGTAAAAGTGCAGTGGAGAGGGAAGTCGATGGAGGAGGCCACCTGGGAGACTGAGCGGGAGATGCGGAGCAGATACCCCACCTGTTTGAGACTCCAGGTATGTTTATAGACTCGTTCGAGGAAAAATGTTTGTTTAAGCGGGGGAGAATGTAACTAACCGGCCGGTCGTTCCGAGAGTTTAGCCCTGTTTTTCCCATTTATGTTTCATTATTGTTTGGTTCAGCTCTTTTGCATTGCGTTGGGTTGATTGGTTCGGGTTCGGATTGGTAGTGGGGAGAAATGAGGCACTTAATCTCTTTGATTAGCGTTTTAGTTGGAAAAGCCAACCGAAAGTTGACTTATAGGTAAATGATCTCGGAATGTGGTTTATCTGGCTTGGATAGCTTCATTAGGTGATTTGGGACTTAGGAGTGTGTTCGGAATGTCATTCGGAGGTCCGGAGTAGAATTAGGCTTGAATTGGCGAAATTGGATTTTTGGCGATTTCCGGTCGGCAGTGAAAATTAGCTATCGGGGTCGGAATGGAATTCCAAAAGTTAGAGCAGCTCCGTAGTGTCATTTGGGATGTGTGTGCAAATTTCCAGTTCATTCGGACGTGGTTTGGGTGGTTTATCCATCGACCATGGTGGTCTCTCACCACCCTCAGACCTCCAAGGGTCTCTCTTACACCAGGTTTTGCTATCTCTAATGTCCTCAAGGGACCGGGGCCAGTCCACTTACAACGTTGGTTCTATCTCGCCGGTTTCAGGCCGTTATGGTTCGATTTTGAGTAAGATCTTCCTATTTCGCTTTAAACCTATAGGTTTCTAAGCCTATATCTTCATCTCTTTGTTATTATTTCAAACCCCTAATTTCATCTCTTGAACTTCTCAGATCTGTACAGATCTGAGATGGTTCGAACTTATTTTTTACTTGTTTTGTGAAGATTCTTCTGACTTTTCGAAATAGCTTTTCATTTTCCTAAACTGGGGTTTCTTAAAAGTCTTTCTTCAAAAATTCTTTCTGATTTTAAGTGTTTAATCTCCTGTTCTTATGTGTTTTCGACTAATTTTGTTAAGTTTTTCCTTAACCCTAACTAGTTTATGCTAAAACCCCAATTTTTTGACATTTTTGTTTGGATTCTGAGTTTGTCCGTGTTACTTACTACATGATTTTGTTGTGTTCTTTGATTCGCATGATTTCTCCTTCGTTTAATTTGAATGTCTTGTGATTTTACCCCCGTATGTCTCTATTAGGATTTCGGATTCGACTCTTGACTGATTCTGTGTGTTTATATTTGGCTTATCTATTTATTCATGGAAATCTATATTATTTTCCTTAAATCAATATTATTTTTTTAAGTATGTGATTCACTGATTTGCTATACTGATACCTATGTGTTGATTTCTCGATTATTTCCCTATTTTTACACCTTTTAATTATTTCTTGCCTTTTTTGATTAACCGTGATATTTCCCGATTCTTCACTAGTTGTTCCTTAATTAAACTCGTATTCATTTACCCTAATTTCCTACTCCGTACCTAAGTCTTACTTGATTTCTTTCCTTAAATATTGTCCTGCTCTTTACCGTTGATTGATTAACCCTTGATTATGGGAGACTATGCTGATTTTATGTATGACTGATTCTGTAAATTTGCCTAATTGCTGCACAATTGATTTTTTACCTTATTTTGTCTAGCTCTCAGCTTCTATATATACTCTCCTCTATTCTCACTACACACACGAACACTAGTTCAAAAACTCTCTGCTCTTCTTTGTTACTTGCAACTGTCACTGAACTAGCCGGTTGTAAGCCAAGGCTAGTTATTGCACCACATCTACTCGTATCTAGTGTTTTTCTCTCCTTAACTGGTATTTCCTAATTCAATTTCAAGTCCAAAATTCAATGTTCTCTGTTACTGCTTTAGTTCATTGATTTCCAGTCTTGTTCCTTCTTAACAACTTATTGTTTAATGTGTAACTTGTATGTCTAAATCATTGTTTCACGTAGCATGCCTGAACTAACTTGTTTAATCTCTAGCCCGTATGAATTATGTCATGTTTAACTTGTGATTAGCATGTCTAAGGATCTGCCAACTGCTTTCTCTAGCATGCCTCAACCTAATTTTGTTCCATGTATGCTTGATGGTTTGCCTGATCAGTTTAATAAGGTTCTGGTTTAATCTGCTTTGCTAAGTTGTCTAATATTTCTAAGTAACTCTAGTTCTATGCCTCCTCTGTCCAGTGTAATTTGTTTCCACATGGTTGTTCTTTGATCCATGCTCTATGTCTTTACTACTAGTTGTATGATTAACTCCTTAATCCTATAAAACTCTTGAAAAGGCTTATGTGCTCCTCTTTCTATATGTTTCACTATATGTGTTCTGTATGTCCCCAATTCCCAATACCCTTGTGTGAATTCTATTAATGTTGGACCTGTTGGTTCTGTATCCAATCAGGCTGCTTACTGATTTTTCAAAAAAAATAATGTTTACATTGTTTTCAAACTGTTTTACTAACTGATCATTCCATATTTTCGGAAAACTTCTTTACTTATTGAATTATTTCAGTGTTGCTTTCTTGTCGAAACCTTTTTAAAACTATGTCAAGCACTCTCACTTTAATCCTAAGTCCCTAGGTTCTACCTCTCCAGTGTGTGTACTGCCTTGGGATCCTCTTGATATCCCTTTGAAATCTGGCACATTGGGGCTGGCCCTTCCACACTACACTTACTCAATCCCTGTTATGAAAAGTCTAGGGGTGAGAACTGCCCGGGATCCTTGAGGTCCTTAGGGAACTCTGACACACCTGGACACAAATCTGGCTATGAAATCCTTTGGCAATTGAGATCATTGAAGGCCTGACCTTACCAGGTTGCCTTGGGCCTATTTCAAGCTCCCTATAATTCGATTTCTATTTCATTTATGTAATTTATTCAGTGGTCTGTAATAATTATTTGTAAACAAATATTGGGGTGGCTAGTGAAAAATGGGGAGGGTAGCTGTATGATATTGTTAATGATATTGGGTAGAAAGCATGTTATAGGTTTATATTCTGTGAGTTTGCATTATAATCCATGTCCTAGGGATGATATGCTCATTTACTTGAAAATCATATCAAACATGCATTAGATATCATGTTCTTAGTGTTTCACGTTTACTGCTTCAGCATATCACATATCGCCAATCCATGCTTTAATGTTGCACAAATATTCTCACTTAGAAATCCTGCTATTAGGTTAATGAATAACTTTAACAAAAAATCTGTCATTCCTGTGTGCAATTAGATACCGTGTTCTAGGAATTCTGTTTGCATTCGTTTGAATACGCCTAGTTTAATTAAAAATAAGTCGATGATCCGGAAAAGGCATAAAAACAATCTCGCATATAGGTGTATGGCTTTTTGAGTATAACTGGTACCAATCTTTCATTTTCAAATCCGTGTCACCTAGAACAGTATTTTTGTAGGTTAAATAACTTCAAAATTGTTTAAAATATCTTGTAATTGTTACTATGTACAGTCCCACGCCTAGGCAAGCCTTAGGTAATCAATCTCTATATAAAACTGAAAACTGAATTCTGATTGTTTACTGCTTAAGTTTTACACGAGTTAAAAATCAGTAGAAAAACTGATTAGGATCCTGTCATTACGTTATGAAACAGTGTTGCATATTTCTGTATATTAATGTTCACCTAGACATCATGTCCTAGGACTCCTTCTAAAAACGGATTGTATTTGTGTTTGAGATGAGCTTTTTATTTGCTATATATGTGTGGAGGTAAACATGAGCCTTTTAATTTCTTTCTTTCACTTACTTGTTGGCCCTACTTGTTATTTGCTTGTCGCCTAGATTTTTCCTTTAAATACCTTAGGGGTTGTCTAGAACTGCCCAGATTTAGAGGTCCTAAAATTCCTCAGGGACCCCAAGTAAGGGACGGGTAACAACACGCTTAGAGCTCGCTAAATAAAATTTGCTTAATAACCACTAAGGGGTGGGGTAATGGGTAGAGAAGGATATGATGACATGTGCGCTAATGCAACGTGTATACCCTCATCGAGGAGTGATTACCGGGCATTGCATGGATATGATCCTATAGGATAAATAACTTAGGATCCCTTTCACCCATTTACATAGGTGTGCTTAGACTGTTAATCTGTTAAAGCCTTTATCCTTTTACATATGTGTGCTTAGACTGTTTATTTGCTACTTGACTAATTCACAAAGTAAGTTTGGCCGGGACCCACAGTTGTGGACTTCAAGGGGTGACTAACACCTTCCCCTTGAAGTAACTTCAAGCCCTTACCCAATCTCTGGTTATACAATTAGTGTCATAAATGACCCGTAATAGGTTCCCTAACGCACCTTAACTCGTTAGGTGGCGACTCTTCAATTCCTTACATCCATTTTCCCAAAAGGAAACGAGTTGTCCCAATAATGTCAAAAACTCTGATTCCACTACGCTCCTTTGTTACAGAATTAATGGTCAGAAACTTGCCTTACTTAATCTCTTTCGAGATAAAGGTGCTTACAGAGGTCAAGGCACCCATCTCACATAAAATAGTTAGAAAGCTCGCGCTCCATTAAGTGTATAGATTGAGATCCAGTAGAAGTGGGAGTGTTGAATGTACACCCAATGGATTATTGGATCCATATTGATGCAATGCGGCCAGAAGAAGAAGACTGGCGCCTACTAAAATAAAGGGGAGTAAATGATGAATTCGAAAGGAGTGGAAAAAGGGGGGCGCGACAGCATGGCGACTCTGCTGGGGAATCTAGGCTTTTACCATTACAAATCGCTTTGTGAATTTGTCTAAATGTGATTTATTTTGTTAATGCTTGAACCCTTTCCCTTTCCCCTTTATGTGCAATTAATTTTTTACTTTCCCAAGTAATTATTTTCCCAAAATGAAACTGGCATGTTTCTTGTTTCCTTCGTAATCGATTTTCAATTATAATTGTTGTATTTATCGCTTTCATTGCGTGCAAATACGTGACAACATGTTGTTTATTTCTTATTTATTGCTGCATAATCATGCTCAACATCATACTCCACTCGTGCTTAAACAAATCCTATAGCAATGCTTGATGAGTGGTTGCGCTCTTCCTATTTATATCACCTCCTAAATTCAGAAAGGCTTATTTACGGTAAAACCAGTCGATCAGCGGTGCAGTCGATGGTTTCGTGCCTTTCCCCTTCGAGTTGTTCGCTCGAGGGTACCGGTCTAAAACCCCATAGAAACCTTACTCTTGTTATATTGTGCATGCATCATGGTCAAACCTAGCTGGTTTAATGTGTCGTCCGCACAATAACCCTTTAAGACAGCCTTATCCAAAATTCCACCGGGGTTTTCATAATCCCAATGGACACGATCACGTTCTATGCATTAATTTGGAGAACTAAATGCCTGTATGCCAATCATAAGTGTATAAATAGTCGAGTCTGGTGGGGGAAAGGGCCTAACTATTTTTGTCTTGCAGAAAATAAGGCAGGAGGTCCCCAGATTCAATATGGTCAGCAATATCCCACCAATGCTCCTAGACTGGTGGGGAGACCTTCCTTCAAGTGATAAGAAACACATGAGGAAGCATCTGGGCAATTTACCTTCTCTTCTGGACATCCAGCCGACAACAGGCTGATTAAGGCTGCCACTTTGTTTTGGGATAGTGAAAGAGTTGTATTCCTCTTTGGGAATATTGAAATGACGCCGTTCATAGAAGAAATAGGAGGACTTGTTGGGATAGCTTGGGAAAGCCCTGGGCTGTTGGTACCTGAGAACCGCACGGGCAAAGGTTTTCTGATAATGATGGGGTTGAAGAAGAATGTTGAATTGGAGTGTTTGAAACAATCTTACATACCTTTTGAGTACTTGTATGAAAGATACGGTCACAGCAAATCATATCATACCTATCATGACGAGTTTGACATCACGTCTCTAGGTCACATCCACCGTAGGGTATTCATTTTTATTGTATGCTTTTTGGTCTTGATAGTGTTCCCGACAAAGAGGGAAAGGATTCATACCAGGCTAGCCATGGTAACCAGGGCCTTGATGGAAGGGATCGATGGTCAAACCTTCAGCATTGGCCCTATGATCTTAGCTGATATTTATCAAGCCTTGGAGCATTGTCAAAGAGGAGTTAAACATTTTAAGGGTTGCAACATGTTGATGCAGTTATGGCTCCTAGAATACCTTCAAAAGGGCCAATATCGCCAAGAACTTCTGCGAAGGGCTTGGAATGATCACATTGCTTTCCATCACCCCAAGCGGATAACTTACATTGCTCAGCCGGAAACTGCCAAGGAGTGGGTGGAATTCTTTGATAATCTGTCCAAGGAACAGGTGCAATGGATGTTCGAGTGGTTCCCGATGGACGAATTTATCATCAGATCCAGGGATGCACCACACTTAGTGCTGATCGGGTTAAGAGGTATATATCCCTATGTTCCTCTCCGAGTCATGAGGCCAGGCAAGCAGGCAAAAAACAAGCTGTACCAAGAGTTTCCAAGATGGGTCACTTCAGAGCGGATTTCCAGGACGACGACGTCCCTTACAAGTGCCAAGCTCAACACATGTGGCACTGCAAAATCATCATGGAGAAGAATACTATTGAACTAGACAGGTACCATGCAGGATGTGCACCTTTCTACCAGGCATGGCTGGAAGACAACTTGGATGGGATAGTGAGGCCGGGAATCAGCCGAGGCAATAGAATCATAGACGAGGATGTCGAGGCTCAGGTCAAGTACAACCGACTGTGCAAAAGGATCCGCGATTCCGAGAACGGGCACCGAGAAATACATGAGACCAACAAGAGGCTGATTGAGGAATGGAAGGAGATGGTTGTCCTTTCCAATAGGAAGCTGTAATATCTGGAGCGAGGTATAGTGGAGTTAGAAGGCAAAGCCGTCAAAAGGATTGAGAATTTCCAGAACGTTGAGCGGAACGAATGAGGACACCTGGCTAGAGTGTACCTGCTGCTGGGACTACGCGAGCTGGGGAACTTGTTCAATGGAATCAAGAATATCGAATCTAGGGAAGGTCCTTTCTAGGACCAAATAGGCTAGATTTATCTTTTTGCTTTCATAAATGTAATAAGGTCGGATGCCATTAGTGACTTATTTGTTATTTTCAGTATCATTTTTGGGATTCGTCTATCTATATTAATGAAATGAGGGATTTTGACATCTAAGTTCTCCAAATCAACTTGTCGCTAGGCCTACCTCGGGCATAACGAGGCTCCCAAATTAGGATGTGCGCTTACATTCCAGCAATATGTGTTTAAATATTGGAAATATTTTATCATAGTCCTCACTGACTTGTTACCTTTTGTTTTATTTTATTTCTTTTGATTATTCCCCTTCCCCAAAGGTTGGTTCTTGCATTTTGGCATCATCAGCATACCATACAAGATCCAGGGTCCCTCCACCTTCTCCTTCTCCTAGTCCACCTAAAGGAAAAGGCAAAGGCGAGATGAAAGCTTTGACTAACATCAGAAAGGAAAACTCAACACCAGCTGAACATACAGAAGCTTCTGACATCGGGGAACTCAGATCCAGACTGGTGTTGTGTCACAACTTGAGCAAAGGCTGCTGAAACTTCAAGGGGAACTTGAAAATGTTCGGAACCTAGCAAACTTGTCCTTCTCGCTCAGCATTCCAGACATTGGCCATCCAAACACTCAAAACTCTGCACCACCTCAGAATACACCCAACAAACAGAATCCTCCTGCAACTCACCACTATATAACTCCACCACAAAACCAAACCATCCCGCTACAATACCAACAAAATACTTTCCACATTCCCCGAAACACCCCACCAGTCATTCCTGAACCAAAAAATTCCATTAATGATCACCATTATGCTCAAGCATCAGGCCATCAAAATAACCCCATATACGTGAAGACTCTACCTCACTCCACTCAACTCATCTCTTACGCACCAAAATCAAGTGAGAAGAATATGCTCATCAGGAACTTGGCCGAAGAACTCAAGAAATTGACTAGCCGAGTTCAAGGCATAGAAGGAGGTAAGAGGATTGAAGGATTGAGTTATGAAGATCTCTGTATACAGCCTGATGTAGAACTACCAGAGGGTTACAAACCTGCCAAGTTCGAGATGTTCGATGGTACTGGTGATCCCAGGGTCCATCTGAGGACCTATTGTGATAAACTTGTCAGAGTTGGAAGAGACGAAAAGGTCTAGATGAAATTATTCACGAGGAGCCTCACAGGGGATGCTTTGTCCTGGTACATCAGCCAGGACCCTAAGACGTGGTCTAATTGGGTGAGTATGGCTTTGGATTTCATGGACCGATTCAGGTTCAACACGAGAAATGCACGAGACATATTTTACATCCATAATCTCAAAAAGAAACCTACTGAAACCTTCCGCAAGTATGCCACTCGCTAGAGGTCAGAAGTGGCCAAGGTCAGGCCGGCATTAGATGAAGAACAGATGAACAAATTCTTCGTCAAGGCACATGACCCGCAATATTATGAAAGATTGATGGTGATCGAAAATTACGAATTCTCCGACATCATCAAGCTTGGGGAAAGAATTGAAGAAGGTATCAAGAGCGGAATGGTCACTAATTTTGAGGCACTGCAAGCCACCAACAAAGCATTGCAGTCCGGTGGTATATCCAAGAAGAAAGACGTAAGAGCGGCAATGGTTGCATAGGGGCCCAAATCTCCATTGACATATCGAACCTCTCCTCTTGCATACCAAGCACCCCCACCAACATATCAGCCAGCACCTCATCCACATATCAGCCATCACCTCTACCCACATATCAACCCACTTCTTCCAGATATTCCCAACCAGCCACTGTCTATCACACATACAACTCCCAACCGTCTCACTTTCAGTCACCTCCAGCTCGCCAAAATTTCCCAAGGCCTCGACCAATCTTTGACCACAAACCACCCAAACAGTATATCGCCATTGTCGAGCCCATTGACCAGTTGTATGAAAGGTTGAAAGTTGCTGGTTACGTCACCCATATCCCTGTTGTGACCACAAAGAATCCATCCCAATGGGTCAATCCGAACAAAACCTGTGCATACCATTCCGGCATAAAAGGACATACCATCGATGAATGCCGCTTGTTGAAGGATAAAATCCAGGCTCTGATCAACAACAAAATCATACAAGCTAAGGAAGCTACTCCTAATGTTCGCAATAACCCCCTCCCAGATCACAGTGGTGGAGGCGTCAATGTGATAGAAATAGATGAAGAATGGGACCCAGAGGGGTCGATCGGGCTAATCAAAGAAGTTGAAAATCCCAAGAAACCAGTGGTTACACTCAATCCTATCATAGTGCAGATACAGTTGTCAGGAGAGGCTAGGGTAACCACATCAGCCCCGTTCGAGTTTGAGGTAGCACCACCTACAGATATGCTCTCACCATTCGAAGTTGAAATAGCACCAACTGCAATAACTCCTATCCCATTCGAAGTAAAGGTAGCCACACCAATTACAGTGACAGTATCCACCACGCCGCCTTTCAACACTAATCATGTGCCCTGGGATTACGTAGCTAAAGCTAGAAGGAAAGGAAAGGTCAAGGTAGAAGAAGCTGGTGTTGCACAGGGGATGACCAGGACCAGAAGGATCTACACACCCGAACACTTAGGAGAGTCCATCAAACAAACTTGTAACAGGCCTCCCACCATTGAGACAGGGAATACTCGGTCATAGATCATCTGAATAAGACTCCAGCCCAGATATTCATATTATCATTGCTGCAGAATTCAGAAGCACATAGGAGTGCTCTGATGAAAGTGTTGTATGAAGATTATGTACCTAACAACATCACAAGCGGAGAGATGGCTAACATGGTGGGGCAGGTATTACAAAGTCACAAGATTACTTTCCACGAGGATGAACTACCACCAGAAGGCTTGAGTCACAATAGGGTACTGCATATTACCGTGCAATGTGAAGATTACTTCATTACCAGGGTTCTGATTCATGGAGGATCCAGCCTTAACATTTTCCAATTGACAACACTAAAGAGGTTGGGCAAGGGACTGTACAAAATACGAGAAGGATCCATGAATGTAAAGGCTTTCGATGGGTATCAAAAGTCCACCATTGGAGAAATCAGTCTTTGTTTGCAGATGGGGCCTACATGGTTTGAGGTTGAATTTCAGGTGTTAGATATATCCTCGTCCGATAATCCGTTACTAGGACGACCATGGATACATGATGCTGGGGCTGGGGCCTCAACTTTGCATCAGGCGGTAAAATTCGAGTGGAATCATCAGGAAGTCATTATCCATGGGGATGGGAGCAACCCCATCTACAGCCGCCAGACTATCCCGGTAATTGAAGGTAGAACAAGGCTTGGTGGAGAAACTTACTACCACATCGAACGGGTCAACGCAATAGACAAGGATAGTGGTGGAGTAGTAAGATTGGAAGCATAATGAATTGGAGCAGATACGAACCTGGCAAGGGTCTCGGTAAGAATATTCAAGGCATTTCCAAGCCAATACAGCTAAAGTGTCAGGCACTACCTTTGGCCTGGGTTACCAGTACACTTGGCAAGAGTATGATGACAGGACACACCATGGTGCGGTCCTTACTATCCATTGGATCAGCCCATACCGCATCTGGAACAGACTTTCCAGCGAGCCGACGTCATATGGGGATCAAAGGAGGAGGAAGCATTAGTAGCCTTAAGGAGCTTATTGTTGGAGGACGAGGATATGGATTATTGTGTCATTGTTGAGGAAGAGGAGGAGGAGGAGGAAGGCCCTACCATCCAAGCTGTGAGCAAGGGATCGTTCCTCAGAAACTGGACTGTCAGACCATCCAGGGTCCGACGAGTCCCGGGGTAGCAAGGCTAAACAACATTGTTTATTTTTGCTTTCCAAGAAAATGATTTCTCTTTCTTGCATTCTGTTTTAAATAAAATTACCAGTGTTCCAAAACGTTTATTTAAATTATTGAGAATCGCTTTTATGTTTTAAGGAATCTATATTTATTATTTTTCTCTCATACTTTTACCTATATAGCATTACTATTTCCTGTCTTGATGAACCAATGACTGTGACATGCAATGAGACAACGCAACAAAAGGACAGTGATTAAGAAGATGAGGATATCATACCCGAGGAAATCGTCAGAGAAGTAGAGGACTTTGAGAACAAGCCTAAGTCCAATCTGGACGAGACCGAGGTAATCAACTTGGGAGATACTTTCAAAGAGACTCGCATCAGCATCCACTTGTCACCATCGGAGAAAGAAGAGTACACACAATTCTTGAAATAATAGGAGGACATATTTTCATGGTCATACGATGACATGAACGGATTAAGTACATCCATTGTGGCTCACAAATTGCCCACAAACCCGATATGACCACTAGTGAATTCCACAGCCTAAAGACCTCAGATGAACGGAGTTGTAGAAGCCGCCAACAAGAATATCAAGAAAATGCTAAGAAAGATGGTAGAAAATCACAAACAGTGGCACGAAAAACTGCCATTTGCTTTTTTGGGATACCGCACCACAATCCGCACATCAACCAGGGCAACTCTTTACTTATTGATTTATGGTACAGAAGTTGTTATTCCTGCCGAAGTAGAGATTCCTTCCTTGATAATCATACAAGAAGTTGAGCTCAGCGATGCAGAGTGGATAAGGAGCCGTTATGAGCAACTAGCCCTCATAGACGAAAAAAGTGTGAATGCAGTGTGTCATAGGAAACTCTATCAGAAAAGAATGGCTAAAGCCTTCAACAAAAAAGTCAAGCCAAGACAGTTCACACCGGGGTAGCTAGTGTTGAAAATGATCTTTCCGCATCAAGATAAACCCAAAGGTACTCTCCTAATTGGAAAGGTCCTTACATGGTTTACAGAGTACTGACAGGAGGAGCTCTCATACTTGTAGAAATGGACGGCGAAGTCTGGCCAAAACCGATCAACTTAGATGCAGTTAAATGATACTATGTGTAACACTTTATGCTTTCTCAAATGATGTAAACTAAACTACGCTCGACCTGATTCCCGTTTAAGAGGGGATACGTAGGCAGCCCTATGGGTTCAGTCACAAACCAATAAAAATCTTACTTTCCCCCACAATCAGAAAATGGGGCCGATTTTTTAGAAATTCTGAAGCAAGTTCAGCCGATCGCACCATGTACAACAGTCAGAGACATCAATCCATCTAACTGGGGCAGAATTTTAAGGAGGACCCTCAAAATTCCATAGCAAAAGAGGTTGCAATTTCTCGGATCTTGTCACGGTCGTTGGTTCATCTAAAATTCTTAAAATACATTTTTACTATGTCTTTACAAAACTATGCATTCTTGCTTGTAAGGTAACTCTGTTTAGCCAAACGCTATCCCGATGATGCTAACAGGATCATCAGACCAAGAAAAGCAGGACAAGTAACGCCAGCGGGGATACGAATCAACTTCCCTCATCTACAAAACTCACGATTTTTCTTTGGATGCAGGGACAAAGGATAGACATGCCGCAAAGTCACAATCCTCACAACAACCGTGTTATCAAAATTTGCTACCAGCTAAGAAATTTTTCTACTATATGTTATTCATTCTACTTTCTGCATAAGGCAAAACGCTGCCTTCCCTTGCATAAGGCTAATCTCTGCCTTCATCCTGCATGAGGTTAAGCTCTAGCTCCCCCATTTGCATAAGGCTAATCTCTGTCTTCCCTTTGCATAAGGCTAATTTTTGCCTTCCATTTGCGTAAGGCTAATCTCTACCTTCCCTTTGCATAAGGCTAATCTCTGCCTTTATTTGCATGGGACTAAGCCCTATCCCGCATCTTGTATGAGACTAAGCTCTATCTCCACCTTGCATGAGGTTAAGCTCTACCTCCGCATTCGCATAAGGCTAATCTCTGCCTTCATTTGCATGGGATTAAGCCTTGTTCTGCATCTTGCATGAGACTAAGCTCTGTCTCCATACCTACCTGAGGCTAAGCTCTGCCTCCGCATTCGCACAAGGCTAATCTCTCTCTTCATTTGCATGAGACTAAGCCCTGTCCCGCATCTTGCATGAGACTAAGCTCTGTCTCCATACCTGCATGAGGCTAAGCTCTGCCTCCGATTTACATTCTTTTCATCGAGACTAAGCGTCTCTCCAACATTATCTACTTTACTCTTCTTTCGGGCTAAGATCTGCCCTCCACTTTGCAATACTAAGCTTGGTCTTGTTGAAATCATATTATTGCATCTCATGGGCTGAAATATCGCAAACCTATCCGAAGGCGTCATAGTCTAAAGGCATCATCCTCATCGCCGGAAGACACCATGTCATGGCCTGAGGATCTCTCAAACTTGCATATCATTATTCAAAGGCGTCATGGTTCGGAGGCACCATCTTCATGGCCCGAGAACATAATTTCATGTCCTTCGAATCTCTCACTAAACAATCATGGCCCAGGACGCCATGGTTTAAGGACGTCATCCTCAACCTTCTAAAGAAGCTTTCATAGTCCAAATGGAACCTGCTTCATGTTTAAATTTCGGCACAATATATGCTTGTAGCATCTTCGTTTGCACGTGACCCGCAAGCAACTGCTATCCCAGCGGGAGCAATCTCGCTCCAGTTCCTTCAGTTATCTCAAAACCTGACCTCTCACCATAACCAATCCTTCACCTATCCCGAAACATTGTGTCCGTTCTTGTGATGACTTCATCGATATATTTCGCGGATGAATCCAGGACTACACATGGCCTGATTCCTGTAAAACCAGGGATATGTAGGCAGCTCAGAAGCCAAAGTGCGGCCTAAATCTCTCAAACCGTTTCGCTCGGTCAAAATTGGCCATCATATCTTTACCCGACAACTCTTTCATCCTTTCCGGGTAAGAGGGGTAGCTGTTGATACCCAATTTTTACCAAAATAATTTTTTAATTGCATATATGTCTTCAAAATTATGTATTAGCATCAATTAGTATTTTCCCATAATTTTTCATATTTTTATTAATTTGCCCAGTATTTTGTTTCCAATAAATAATCATAAAATTGCATCACAAATGATTTCAAAAAAAATTTTGGTTTAATTTACTATTTATGGTCTTATTATGTCCAATTATTCTATAAATAGCCAAATTGGCACCTTTTGGCTAGAATTGCAATAACTTTGCAATTATAGCCCATGCATACATTTTTGTATTATTTTTTTACTAGAAATTAGTCTTTTGTATTTTTAAATACTAAATAATCATTTTTTTTAAAAAGAACATTTCCATGTATGAAATTCAATTTTTATAAGTAGTAATTATTTTACAAAGTATTTTTAATTAATTCATTTGGGATATTTAACAAATAGCCATTTTTTTTATTTCAATTCCAGCCTAAATCAGTCAGCCCAAATACCAACCCAGGCCCAAACCCCTATCTAACCCGACCCAGGTCCTCTTGAATCGTGGTCGTTGATCATTTTGATCAACGGCCAAGATTATCCCATTCCTTAATTAACCTAAACCACCCCCTCCCAAAACCCTAATTTTCTCTCATCACTCCGCCGTCACCCCTTCCCCTTCTCTCCAAATGCTCTCAAAACCAAACCTTAACTCTCCCTCGCCGTCACTCATCTTCCATCGACCATGGTGGTCTCTCACCACCCTCAGACCTCCAAGGGTCTCTCTTACACCAGGTTTTGCTATCTCTAATGTCCTCAAGGGACCGGGGCCAGTCCACTTACAACGTTGGTTCTATCTCGCCGGTTTCAGGCCGTTATGGTTCGATTTTGAGTAAGATCTTCCTATTTCGCTTTAAACCTATAGGTTTCTAAGCCTATATCTTCATCTCTTTGTTATTTTTTCAAACCCCTAATTTCATCTCTTGAACTTCTCAGATCTGTACATATCTGAGATGGTTCAAACTTATTTTTTACTTGTTTTGTGAAGATTCTTCTGACTTTTCGAAGTAGCTTTTCATTTTCCTAAATTGGGGTTTCTTAAAAGTCTTTCTTCAAAAACGCTTTCGGATTTTAAGTGTTTAATCTACTATTCTTATGTGTTTTTGACTGATTTGTTAAGTTTTTCCTTAACCCTAACTAGTTTATGCTGAAACCCCAATTTTTTTGACATTTTTCTTTGGATTCTGAGTTTGTCCGTGTTACTTACTACATGATTTTGTTTTGTGCTTTGATTCGCATGATTTCTCCTTCGTTTAATTTGAATGTCTTGTGATATTACCCCCGTATGTCTCCATTAGGATTTCGGATTCGACTCTTGACTGATTCTGTGTGTTTATACTTGGCTTAACTATTTATTCATGAAAATCTATATTATTTTCCTTAAATTAGTATTTTTTTTTTAAGTATGTGATTCACTGATTTGCTATACTGACCTATGTGTTGATTTCTCGATTATTTTCCTATTTTTACACCTTTTAATTATTTCTTGCCTTATTTTGATTAACCGTGACTATTTCCTAATTCTTCACTAGTTGTTTCCTTAATTAAACTCCTGTTCATTTACCCCTAATTGCCTACTCCGTATCTAAGTCTTACTTGATTTCTTTCCTTAAATAATGTCCTGCCCTTTACCGTTGATTGATTAACCCTTGATTATGGGAGACTATGTTGATTTTATGTATGACTGATTCTGTAAATTTCCCTAATTGCTGCACAATTGATTTTTTTACCTTATTTTTTCTAGCTCTCAGCTGCTATATATACTCTCCTCCATTCTCACTACACACACGAACACTAGTTCAAAAACTCTATCTTACACTCAAAACTCTTTGCTCTTCTTTGTTACTTGCAACTGTCACTGAACTAGCCGGTTGTAAGCCAAGGCTAGTTATTGCACCACATCTGCTCGTATCCTGTGTTTTTCTCTCCTTAACTGGTATGTTCTAATTCAATTTCAAGTCCAAAGTTCAATGTGCTCTGTTACCGCTTTAGTTCATTGATTTCCAGTCTTGTTCCTGCTTAACATCTTGTTGTTCAACGTGTAACTTGTATGTCTAAATCATTGTTTCACCTAGCATGCCTGAACTACCCAGTTTAATCACTAGCCCCTATGAATTATATCATGTTTAACTTGTGATTAGCATATTTAAGGATCTGCCTATTGCTTTCTCTAGCATGCCTCAACCTGATTTTGTTCCATGTATGTCAGTATGTTTGATGGTTTGCCTGATCTGTTTACTAAGTTTCTGGTTTAATCTGCTTTGCTAAGT
Organism: Nicotiana knightiana; assembly: GCA_005239525.1. NCBI lineage: Eukaryota > Viridiplantae > Streptophyta > Magnoliopsida > Solanales > Solanaceae > Nicotiana > Nicotiana knightiana. The sequence continues at coordinate 149,366 of ML434026.1, read as the reverse complement.
TGTCTAATATTTCTAATTGACTCTGGTTCTATGCCTCATCTGTCCAGTGTAATTTGTTTCCACATGGTTTTTCTGTGATCCATGCTCTATGTCTATATATTAGTTGTATGATTAACTCATTAATCCTATAAAACTCTTGAAAAGGCTTTTGTTCTCCTGTTGCTATATGTTTCACTATATGTGTTCTGTATGTCCCCAATTCCCAATACCCCTGTGTGAATTCTGTTAATGCTGGACCTGTTGGTTCTGTAGCCAATCAGGCTGCTTATTGATTTTTCAAAAAAAAAATGCTTACATTGTTTTCAAACTGTTTTACTAACTGATCAGTCCTTATTTTCAGAAAACTTCTTTACTTATTGAAGTATTTCAGTGTTGTTTTCTTGTGGAAACCTTTTCAAAACTATGGCAAGCGCTCTCACTTTAATCCTAAGTCTCTAGGTTCTGCCCCTCCAGTGTGTGTACTTCCTTGGGATCCTCTTGATATCCCTTTGAACTCTGGCACATTGGGGCTGGCCCTTCCACACTACACTTACTCAATCCCTGTAATGAAAAGTCTAGGTGTGAGAACTGCCCGGGATCCTTGAGGTCCTTAGGGAACTCTGACACACCTGGACACAAATCTGGCTATGAAATCCTTTGGCATTTGAGATCACTGAAGGCCTGGCCTTACCAGGTTTGCCTTCGTCCTATTTCAGGCTCCCTATAATTCGATTTCTGTTTCATTTATGTAATTTATTCATTGGTCTGTAATAATTATTTGTAAACAAATATTGGGGTGGTTAGTGAAAAATGGGGAGAGCAGATGTATGATCTTGTTAATGATACTGGGTAGAAAGCATGTTACAGGTTTATATTCTGTGAGTTCGCATTAGAATCCATGTCCTAGGGCTGATATGCTCATTTACTTGCAAATCATATCAAACCTGCATTAGATATCATGTTCTTAGGGCTTCACGTTTACTACTTCATCATATCACATATCGCCAATCCATGCTTTAATGTTGCACAAGTATTCTCACTTAGAAATCCTGCTATTAGGTTAATGAATAACTTTAACTAAAAAATGTCACTCCCGTGTGCATTTAGATACCATGTTCTAGGAATTCTGTTTGCATTCGTTTGAATACGTCTAGTTTAATTAAAAATAAGTCGCTGATCCTGAAGAGGCTTAAAAAAAGTCTCGCATATAGGTGTATGTTTTTCTGAGTATAACTGGTACCAATCTTTCATTTTCAAATCCGTGTCACCTAGAACAACATGTTTGTAGGTTAAATAACTTCAAAACTGTTTAAAATATCTTGTATTTGTTACTACGTACAGTCCCACGCATAGGCAAGCCTTAGGTAATCAATCTCTATATAAAACTGAAAACTAAGTTCTGATTGTTTACTTCTTAAGTTTTACATCACTTAAAAATCAGTAGAGAAATTGATTAAGACCCTGCCATTGCGTTATGAAACAGTGTTGCATATTCAGTATATTAATGTTCACCTAGACATCCTGTCCTAGGTTTCCTTCTAAAAACTGCATGTATTTGTGTTTGAGATGTGCTGTTTATTTGCTATATATGTGTGGAGGTAAACATGAGCATTTTAAATGCTTTCTTTCACTTACTTGCTGGTCCTACCTGTTATTTGCTTGTCGCCTAGATTTTTCCTTTAAATACCTTAGGGGTTGTCTAGAACTGCCCAGATTTAGAGGTCCTAAAACTCCTCCGTGACCCCAAGGAAGGGACGGGTAACAGCACGCTTAGAGCTTGCTAAATAAAATTCGCTTAATAACCACCAAGGGGTGGGGTAATGGGTAGAGAAGGATATGATCACCCCGTGCGCTAATGCAACGTGTAGCCCCTCATCGAGGAGTGATTACCGGGCATTTCATGGATATGATCCTATAGGATAAATAACTTAGGACCCCTTTCACCCATTTACATATGTGTGCTTAGATTGTTAATCTGTTAAAGCCTTTATCCTTTTACATATGTGGGCTTAGACTATCTATTTGCTACTTGACTAATTCACAAAGTAAGTTTGGCCGGGACCCACAGTTGTGGACTTCGAGAGGTGCCTAACACCTTCCCCTTGAAGTAACTTCAAGCCCTTACCCAATCTCAGGTTATACAATTAGTGTCGTAAATGACCCGTAATAGGTGCCCTAATGCACCTTAACTCGTTAGGAGTGACTCTTCAATTCCTTACATCCCTTTTCCCAAAAGGAAACGATTGTCCTAATAATGTCAAAACCCTGACTAATCCGAAAGGAGAGGAAAAAGGGGGGCGCGACAGAAAGTATGAAACCCCGGTATTTCGTACTGTTTCGATACATGAGGTGATGCACATGCTAGGTGACGGGCGTGCACCGGTAGGGCCTGTGACTTGGTTCGTCCCGTAGCGACTATTAAGCCGCGTATTTGATTTGAAATCACATGATACTCCATGTTTTAGAGATTTATACTATATTTTGGGTTGTATGCCATGTTTGGGGCCTTGTGCCGACCTGATTGGACCCTAAGGGGTGTTTTACCACTATTTCTCACACTGTTTTGATAAAAAATATAATCTCAGTCACGATTTATACTTGTTCATCTTCATTCATGTTTATCACCCTGTTTTTAAACAAACGAAAGATATTTTGGGCTGAGTCCCCGTGATTTGTGGTGAGTTGCCCGAGTGGCTTGTAAGGGTGATGACTGAGCAAGGCCGAGAGCTGGATTTGTGAGGATAGTGATGGATCAGACTGCACGCCGTAGCGTTATATACATATATATGGGACCGGGCTGCACGCCGCAGTGATATATATACATATTAGATCGAGTTGTATGCCGCAGCATTATATATATTGGATCGGGCTGCACCCTGCAGCGATATAGCGCTTGGGCTGAAGGAGCCCCTCCGGAGTCTGTACACCCCTAGTGAGCGCAGTCGACTATTTATAGATCGGGTTGCACGCCGTAGCGGTTATTATATGATACCTATTGAGCGTGAGTGCTGAGTATGAGTGCTGATTTCCCGAGAGGCTTTATTTGTGAGTGACACTGTGACCGAGGGGATTATTTGCTATGAAACTACTGTTTTCACTCTTATTTGCATTTCTGCCTCTAAACGATAAATGTTGAATAGCTGTTTTACATGAGATTTGAAAAGGGGGAAAATGGAGTTTATGAAACTTTCGGAACGTAGATTTCCTGACTGGCTTTACTGGTTTCCACTGATATTTCTTATATGATCTTTACATGATTTTTAAAGCTCGTCATTGCACTCAAGTCCTTATTTATATTTGTTACTTACTGAGTTGGTGTACTCACATTACTCCCAGCATCTTGCGTGCAGATTCAGGTACTCGGATCGAGTAAGACTCGGTTGATCTCAGTGGAGCTTGTCGGAGACTGTGAGGTAGCTGCACGGCGTTGATAGCCCCACCCTTCTCCCTCTCATTTTTTGTCGCATATTTACATTTTTCCTAGACTTGATGTATTAAGGAAATACCGTGTTGGATTTTGTGTTCTATTTAGTGCTCATGACTGTTGACTCCGGGTTTTGGGGGATGTTTTGTTCAGAGGCCTTCATTGATTATCCGCAGATTTTGAAATATTAAACGTGCTAGATTTTGATCAAATTTCGATATTGTTTTAAATGGAAAGTACCTTGTATTATGTCAGTAAATTGGCTAGCCTAGTACCACGATAGGCGCCCTCACGGCCAGTGTAGATTTGGGGTCGTGACAGGCAAAATTCAATATGGTAAAAAATTTAGGTCAAACCCTAACAAGGGTGTCAGTTAAAAAACAAATAGACTTTTGCTCCTTTAAATGTATGAATGTGTATTGTTAATTCTCTCCATTCTTTTTGTGATCCTTTCCCTAACAAAATAAAAGTTAATATCAATGTGCTTAGTTCTTTCTGGAGTGTAGTTGCAACTTGAACTGCACCTTTTCTATCTTATAGTAACTGAGCCTACTATAAGCTCTTTGTATAAACTGATTAGCCAAGTAATTTCAACTTCATCTGAGGCAATGCTCTTAATTCTTCTTCTGCTGAGCTTCTGGACACTTTAATTTTTTCATGCCTAGGCATCTTCACTAGATATCCCGTTATTGATCTCTTACAAAAACTTTTGACCAAAAATCATAAATATCCCGTCAAAAGCTTTGCTAAACACATGGTGCAGATAAGTTTTTTGATACCATGATTTAGTGACAATCATGTTTGTTAAAGTGGCATGTTTTTATTGAATTGGGGTGAACACTCAATGCGGGTAAGCTTTCAACCCCATATACTATCAACTAATGAAAGTCAGCTGGTAAAACTTATGAATATATAATATAACAACTAAGTTGAACCTTGCTAACTACTATAATCTTGTCGTAGGTTAGAAAAACCTTTTACTAGAAATATTAAAATAAAACTTTATAAAATATTGAATGTTCACACGTTCCTTTAACAAGTATGCACATGTCTTTTCTTCTTCTACTTCTCTCCTACTGACTGTTTTTCATCCATTATAACTCATATCCTTCGCCATGTATATGCCAGTCACCTTTCACACTCCATCCAATATCTTCTCTCTCATAAATGTATGTAATCCTTCGCGGGTTGGTAAGAAGTCAGTCTCGTCTGGTAAGACGGAATTGGACAAAGAAAAGAGAGTGCTCGACCGGATAATATTGATTGGAAAAATGGGTAAAGATCTACTGCCTTTCTTGTTGATGGTGTTGGTGCAATTTGGTTATGCTGGCACTGCTATCATATCAAAGCTTGTTATGGATGAAGGCATGGATCCTTATGTCCACTTATCCTATCGCCAAATTTTTGCCACCATTTCTATTGCACCCTTCGCTTACTTTTTCGAGAGGTAATCCTACTAAAACACTATGCAAAAATATATTTCTATTCACTCATTTTTAAATATTCTATTCATTTTATTATCATAATATAAGTTTCTTTTTTCAAATAAATATTTTTATGGTAATTAATTTATGATCTCTCAATTTAATAGTACTCAAGAACTCATTATACAGTTTCATATTTTCTTATTGCTTCATACCTTCTTCACTCTAGACATGAGATTAATCTGAACTTTAGTCTTCCGTCTCCATTTAAAATTGTTTATCGGTGTTTCGTTAGAATTACATCTCGATCTCCATAATATTTGGCATATCTTTTACTTCAAGATTCACCAAATAATTTTGCTAAAAAAATTTAATATATGTTTTTTTTATCTTCTTCAAATGGAATGAAGAATGGAACTTGCTAGCTATTTTCTATATAATTTACAAAATCATAATATGTTTTTGAGAATGAATCGAATTTTAATTTACTCTAAACCTACTTACCTAAAGCTCAAAATGGATTATAGAAATGAAAACATCAGATTCTTTTTTAGACAGCAAAATAGTCAAACTGCAGCCTCATTAATACAGCGCAATGCACACAACCACATGCAAGAAGTACAATGATACCTTAAAATAAAAATTGCAAATTATTAGTATCACATGGTATTCGCACGCAAGTTTTTCAGATTTAGATGCTTTTTGTATAATGAAATTCTTTTTAAGAAAAATATTCATGGAAAAGTCATTCTTTAGTGTTTAGTTATGTTAAGATCTAGCTTGGACGAGAGCTTGAAGCTCGAACTCGAGCTCCAATGGAGCTGTTGTTGTTCTAGAAGGTTCTAAGAGAGAGAGGATTCATCAGAAATGAGAGAGAGTAAAATGTAGAAAATGAAATCTCAAATTACTGTACATCACTGTTGTGAGTATATGTATATACACGTGTGAAAACCACTAACATACAAATAATCAATTATAATTGCACTACTCTCAAACCCCCCCCTCAAGTTGGAGGTGTTATGTACACTGCCAACTTGCTCAATGTTGTTGAATGTTTCACTCCTGTTAGAGCCTTGGTAAGGACATCAGCTAACTGATTGTCTGTTGTTACATGCTGGAGTGAGATCAATCCCTTTGTAGCTTGTTTCTGACAAAGTGACAGTCCACTTCAATGTGTTTTGTTCGTTCAGGAAACACAGGATTTCGTGCTATATGTAAGGTTGATTGGCTGTCACAGAATACTTCTACTGGCTTGTGAAAGGGCACATTGAGTTCTTCAAACAAACTGCATAACCACACCAGCTCCCCGACTACTTTTCTGAGTGCCCTGTACTCTACCTCTGCTGATGACAATGAAATTGTCTCTTGCTTCTTAGATTTCCAGCAAATAGGGCTATTCCCTAGTAGGACTAAGTACCCACTCACTGATTTTCTTGAATCTGGACAAGTAGCCCAATCAGAGTCACAATAGGCCCTAACATTATACATTGGATCGTGTGACATGAATATTCCCATTGAGGGATCACCCTTCAAGTATCTAAGCAGGTGAAAGGCTTCTTTCAAGTGGGGTTCTCTTGGGTCTTGCATGAATTGGCTGAGGTGTTGTACACTGTAGGCTATGTCTATTCTTGTGTTGGTGAGAAAATTCAACTTCCCAACAAGTTTTCTGTAATAGGTGGGATCAGGTAATGCAATCCCCTCCTTGGCTCTCAACTTCACTGATGGATCAAGTGGTGAAGCAAGACTGCTATAGTCCATACAGTTGTATTATTTTAGTAGATCAAGCACAAATTTCTTTTGTGTGATTACAATTCCACCAGTTTTGTACAATATTTCCAATCCCAGAAAGTAATGGAGATTGCCCAAGTCTTTGATCTTGAAGTTCTCATGTAGGAATGCTTTCAGTTCTTCTATTTTTTCTTTGTTAGTGCATGTCAGTATTACATCATCAACATATACTGCCACATATATTGTTGACAGAGTTTTTTTCTTGTAGAAGAGTGAATAGTCATACATAGAGTGAGTATATCCCTTACAGCAAAGTGTNTTTCTTTCCACTATGCCATTCTGTTGTGGTGTATAAGGACATGTCTTTTGGTGGATAATTCCTTTGGAGAGGAAAAACTGGTTGGCTTCTGTGTTGTTAAATTCCAGGCCATTATCTGACCTTATAGATTGGATAGTGGTGCTGAATTGATTTTCAACCATTGACACAAAGTTCTTGATGGCTTGGAGAGCATTACTTTTACTGGTCAGTAGATGAGTCCAAGTGGACCTACTGTAATCATCTACCATGGTGATGAAATATCTGAAATTATCATGGGTTGGCATATGATAAAGACCCCGGAGATCAACATGAAGTAGTTGAAATATTTTGGTGGAAACAATGGAATTTCTAGGAATGGTAATCTCCCCTGTCTTGCCATTGGGCAGACAGAGCAGGTAAAGGGTTGTTTAGGGGAAAAGGATGCTGGGATACTAGATATTCCCTTCATCTTGATAAAGGGTACATGGCCCAGTCTGTTGTGCCACAACACATTTATGTCACTACTTGAAGACATCAAGGAATTAACACCATTCACAATGAAAGATTGCACTTTATTATCTGGGGAACAAGTATTTACAACAGAATGAGATGTGTAATTGTTTCTAGACAATGAGTCATTTACAGTGGAATGATAAAAACAATGTGAGTTGTGTGTGCAACAAGTGGAAGAAACAGAACTAACATTTGGATTATTTAAAAATGACCTTGATTGATTATTCTGGAGACACCTTTGGCAGAGGAGATAGAGTCCATCACTGACTTTACCAATTTCCAAAGTCCTCTTCATTGAAGGGGCCTGCAGAACACAGATATTATCAGTAAAGGCAACTATGCTTTGAGGAGTCGAACTAGTTAATGAATGGATTGAAATGAGATTGTATTTGAAGGAAGGTATGTAAATAACTTTGTGCAGAATGATCTTAGGAAACAATGTCACACTTCCAATTTGTGTCACTTTTACCTTATATCAATTTGGAAGAACTACTAATAAGGGATATGGTAGTGTCACAATGTTGGTTAATAAAGACAAGTTGAAGGTCATGTGATTAGATACTCCTGAATCTAAAATCCAGGAGGCTGCCTTGTTTTTGAAGTACTCACAGGACAATTTACTAAAATCAATGGAGGAGGTGCAGACAATTATACATGCAGAGTTCACAGCACCATTGGCATGACTTGTACAATTGGAGCTTTCTCCTCCTGTTCCAATCTGAAAATGCTACAGCAAGCTCAGAATCTGTCCATACTGTTCTTTAGAGAGATTGATTTGCCCATCTTCTGATTCATTTTTTTCTGTTGACATTCCTTCAGAGTAAGTGCCCTGCACACTGGCCACTATTCTTCTTCCTCTGTTGAACCTTTCAGCTTGGTTTAAATTATGTCCTCTATTTGAATTCTGAGTGTATGAATTTCCAAGATTCTGAGGGTACCCGTGTAGCTTGTAACATTTGTCCTTGGTATGTCCTATCCTTTTGCAATAGTCACAGAATGGACGAGACCTACTGCACCCAGTTGAATTGTTGTGAGAAGTATAGTTGGTTTTGTAATGACCAGGTCTTGGTGTTCTGACATTTAGGGAGGCAGACTCCAATAGAATTTGATTATTTGGCTTAATCTCTCTTTGTTTCTCATCCTGAACAAGTAGCGAGAAGGCTTGTGCAAGGTTTGGTAGTGGATTCATCATAAGGATGCTACCTCGCACAATAGTGTAGAATTCGTTGAGTCCCATAAGAAATTGTATCAACCTTCTGTCCTGCTCGGCTTTGTGCATGCTCTCCTTGTCACCACATGTACAGGTACAACTGCAGTGAGTCATTTTACTCAAGGTGTTTAGCTCTTCCCATAGCTTTTTCAGCTTAGTATAGTACCCTGTGATGTCCATTACACCTTGAGACAAATCATTTATCTCCTTCTGGATCTGGTATAGTCTGGCACCAATAGTCTGCTCATATCTATCCTCCAATTCCTTCCACAGCTCAACAGCATTGCTAGCATATTCCACATTGTCCGCGATATCTTTAGAAAGTGAATTTAGGATCCAAGACGTCACCATATCATCACATCGCTCCCATTGTCTAAATCTCTGAGATTGAGGTTCCGGTGACTTACACTCTCCACTTATGAAACCTAGTTTGTTTTTGACGGAAAGACCACGCATTACGCTCGTCTCCAAGACTTGTATCCGATTCCACTGAAAGGGACTGAAACGAGCATTGCTCCAGTGTTATCTGACGGATGCAGATAAAGAGGATCACTTGGATCTGTTCCGATGTTCGTCGCAGCTGGGACATCATTATCACCAACAAATGTACCTGATCTAATATGGCCTTGGCTAACAGAGATCTGAAGAATTCACTGTCGATTTTGCGATTTGAAGAAATTAGGGCAAATATTAATCTGATTGAGAGGGAAAAAAAGGTTATGAAAGGAAGAAATTGGGGAAAATGAAAGGAAGAAATTGGGGACAGATGATTGAGGATGAGCTTCCTTTGCTCTGATACCATGTTAAGATCTAGCTTGGACGAGAGCTTGAAGCTCGAACTCGAGCTCCAATGGAGTTGTTGTTGTTCTAGAAGGTTCTGAGAGAGAGAGGATTCATCAGAAATGAGAGAGAGTATAATGTAGAAAATGAAATTTCAAGTTACTGTACATCACTGTTGTGAGTATATGTATATACACGTGTGAAAATCACTAACATACAAATAATCAATTATAATTGCACTACTCTCAACAAGTTACAAGACGATAAGTTTTAGTAAAAATATTTATCAAAAGTAGGAAAATGACGTCTCAATTATGGACGAAAAATATATTTTTTCACGACTATCTTAATTTTTAACTTGATGTTATTTATGCCAGTTAACACTTACAAACTAGTCATACCTTTAGTACTCTAAATCTAATAAAAGTCTTCTCCAATTTGTTACTACCATTAGTAATTTTTAAATATATTTCTTTGCGAAATTCACCAATCAAACATAAAAACATTTTTTCCCACCACACTAAACACACACTATTAGATGTTTATCCTTTTCTTCCTTCCATTTTTTTAAATAAAAATTCTATGTTAAACTGATGGTTGTGTCCCACCACAGGAAAACAAGGCCTAAGTTGACACCGTTTACACTTTTTCTAATTTTCTTGTGTTCTATTTTCGGGTAAGCAATCACTTAATTAATTTCCACCCTATTTTTAATTAAATTACATTAAGTGTTAGTATATAATTTGTTGGTGCTATTGTTATAGGGTAACAGCAATGCAAATGACTTTACTTATTGGATTAAAGAATTCCACTGCAACTATTGCAACAGCCATGTCTAACTTAGTCCCAGCAAATACATTCCTTCTTGCAGTCCTTTGCGGGTAATATTTTTTTATTCTATGTTTTATGCAGAGAGAATGTAAATATAATTGACACAACCAAATCACTCAAAATTATACTAATTTAAAGTAATTTTTCATAATAAGTATTGATTTATAATCTGAAATTTTTGTAAGTGATATATTATAGTATATGGCATGTCAAGCTACATTGATATTAGCAAGGCTCTTTTTTTTTCTTTTTTTTTTACGATAAATGTACATAACATAGGAAGGAAAGTCTTGGCGTGACGGTAAAATTTTTTAATGTATTATCAGGAGTAGGAGTGTATATGAACCGGGTTGGTTCGGAGTTTATGAACCAACCCAAACTAATTATATCGGTTTGGATTGGTTCCGTTTTGTCGGATTTTTCGGACTTTTTTGTTACAGGAATATTATTTCAATCTTGCATTATTGAAGGTATAGATAAAATTTCGATAAGTATATGTTTACTAAAATTTTTTTTAAAAGATAACAAGCATATGATCTATTAAAGTGATCTTATGGGAGAATTGTTTTTAGTAACACATAATAGTTTATTTTCTAAGCGTCTACCAATAATGTTTGGTTGATGTACGCTTTCAGGGTTAACCAAATTTAATAATTAAACATAAAAACCAATATGATACCTAAATAATAATATGTTCTATGTAATTTTAGATTATCGAAATAACACTTCAAATACAAAAAACATATATATAATGAATCTTGACATATAAATATAAAATAACAAAGAGATGATTGCCGCTTTCAATAACACATATTTAAGAAAGTGATACAATCTATTATTTAAAGTAAATAAAAATGAATGCACTTTATAGTTCTATTAAATATTATATCCCATGAGAAGATCTCAAATATTTCTAGACATCTTTTAAATAAAATTTTATATAAAGTCTTAAAATTATATATTTATATGTCGGTTTGGTTCGAATTTTTTTACTCAATACCAAACCAAATCAAACCAAACCTAGTCGGGTTTTTTAATCAATTTGGTTTGATTTTTCGATTTGGTGTGTTCGGTTCGGTTTGTACACCCCTAACCAGGAGGTCAGGGGTTCAAGTTGTGAAAACAACCCCTTACTCAACGATCCGACTCTTTTTCTAACTTTATATGTAGCGGGAGTTTAGTGTACCTAGTTGTCCAAATGTATATAACTTAAAATTTATTCTTTTTAATCCTTTGAGTATGTGATTTCTCAAAAAATATATGCTAATTTAGAAGGCTTTTATTTTATATATGAAGGATTGAAAAAGTGAGACTGAGAAGTAAAGCAGGGCAAGCCAAAGTGTTGGGGACAATAATGTGCATTGGTGGAGCTATGTTGCTATCATTATATCAAGGGAAAGTGGTAATTGGCAAATTGGGTATTCATTGGAAATATTTAGAACATACAACCAAAAATAATGAAGCTAACAGCCATGGCGATTTCTTCACTGGGCCATTTCTAGTCATAATCAGCACTATCGTTTATTCTATATGGTTAATCATACAAGTAATATTACTATTTCAATCTTTCTCTCCTAATAAAGTTTTCATTCCTATTCTCATTCAGAATTTAAGTTATATGTATCGTCAATGTAAAATTCTTTTTTTTTACGCTATCAAGTCGTCCAAATGCTTTCTATAGTAATAAGTGGGATTTCTAATCTTTAGAATTAGATAATTACCTACTATAATAGGTATAAGTGACCTACAAATTCTTTATATTGACGGTGTATGTAATTTAAACTCATTAAAAATTTTTTTTTTAAATCAGCCCCTTTAATTAATTTTTTTTTATTTTCATCTTGTGTTAGTCGAGAGTGAATGAGAGATATGCAGCTCCATACTCAAGCACAACTTTGATGTTCTTAATGGCAAGCTTGGAATGTGTAATTATTGCCATTTGTGTTAATCAAGAAAAAGCTGCCTGGTCTTTGAACCCCATCAGAGCTATTTCAGTTCTATACAATGTAAGTACATAAGTTTTAACTTTTCATATTCATAATATTTTCAAGAAAAGAAAAAAAATATATAGCTGAAATACTAGAATGATCTTAGCCATGTTGGTGTTATTAACATGTTCATTAGCTACCAAAAGTTAACTTAATCCATATATATATCTTGGTAAACAAATACATGTTGTATCACATTATTCATAAGCCTATCTTAGTGATAAACAGATTAAATTCTCAGAAAATAAAAAAATAAAAAATTTGATTGGCTAAAAATACAAAAAAAAAAAAAAAAAAAAAAAAAAAAAAAAAAAAAAAAAGAAAAAAAAAAAAAGAGAGAGTTTCTCTTGCTTGATCAATAACGAGTAACTTTCTCAACTTGCATAGTATTTTCTATTATTATTTACAGATGTTTTATTTCTGTTTATCTTAGGGAATTGTAAGCTCAGCACTAGCACTCTATTTGATTACATGGTGCATAAAAAGAAAAGGACCTCTATATGTCTCTGTATTCCTCCCATTACTATTAGTCTTTTCTGCCTTTCTCAGTTGGACATTTCTTGGCGAGAAGTTGTACGTTGGAACGTAAGTTGAAATTCAATTGAAAAGAACAAATTATACGTTAATTTTATTTAATTATTACTAGTATGTCACATTGAATCTAAAACACTGATTGATGTTTTGATTTTTGTTTTCAACCAGAGTTGTGGGATCAATTGTGGCTGTTATTGGACTCTATGGTGTTTTATGGGGAAAGAGAAAAGAGATGAAGGGTGCCACAGTGCATATTGAGGAGGAGATGAAGGAAGATGTGTGTAAAGAGGATAACAAATTGACTAAGATTGATGAGTTGCAAAATTCAAATAACAATTAAAATCAGAATTTCCCCTATGCCCAAAGCCGTATAGGATAAATGAAATATATTCCATAATATTAGGGAACAGAATAAAGTGATACATGTATACGTAGTTGCAATGCCTCGAATGTCCCTTGAATGGGGTAAATCAACCCCTAATCTTTTCCCCATATTTCTCTTCTTCTTTTTTTTCTTTCTTTTTGTTGTTTTTGTTGTTTCCTACTATTTGATTATACTTTTTATTATAGTGTAAATTGATTCATTGTTCTTTTATCTATGTTCGTAGTCATTTCGTGTAATCACTTGTTTATTAGTTTGATTAGCAGTTATTTGTCTCTTGATTATTAGGGTTATTTAGTTGTGAATGTGTTGAGTTTCTGTTTATTCAAGTGTGTTGTTTAGTCATAGTTGTTTTAATGAAATAATTAATTGGTATGTGATATGTTAAGCTGATGGTTTCAATTAGTTAGTTTGAATAATACACTTATTTTTATTTGATTTTTAGTTATTAGATTATGAGTTTCCCTTAGTTGAATTATAGTTCAATTTCTAGGTCTAGTTAAGTGTTTTTCTGTCTTAGTTTGGTTTAAATCACATAAGTTGGTAAGTAGCCTACCTTTTACAAGTAGGGTGGTTGAAATGACATTTTATCTCCTTGCTTCTGCTATAGCAGATTTTCAAGTTGTCCTTTCACCTTTTGGACAACCTTTGAACAGTGTTTAGCACACAAAGCCAGTCCTTTTTTTTACAGACTTTTGATGAATCAAAATCTGTCAAAAAAGTTACTTTATTTGTCTATTTAAGGGGCTGCTCTTTCCTCACTTCACACACACTCTATCACACATTTGTTGGACAATTTTTACATCCTAAAAACACAATTTTGAGTACAAAATCAGCAGCCGAAGCACCCATGAGTAAGCTGACATCGTGAGCTTTGTGAGTGAATTTTAGAGTGCAGATTTTTAGAAAAGTATAGGTATTCTTTAGAGTTGGTTCTGGATTTAGTTTCAGGCTGTTTAAACACGATTTTACTGCTGTTTTTTTTGCTACTTTTGTTGCTGAAATTCAGTTCCTCTCTGTTGAAATTTTTTTTCTGCTATCCAGGTAATTCTCTTGAATTGCTACTGTAATTTTGAGTCAAGAATGAATAGAAATGAAGCAGATTTAAGTGTTCTTCAGCTTTGTTTTAGCTTTAAATATCCTGTTTGTGTAGGATTTTTTATGTAAGCATGTACAATAAATATTGAACTTCTTGTTTAATTGTGGTTGACACCATATTTTAAATATTTTGGCTCATAGCTCGTTGTCATTTTTTCGTTTGTTTGTAGAGAATGTCAAATAACATTTCTTTTCATGGTTTAGGTGTTTTATCTTTATGAAGTATTGATTGAAACTAATCATAACCATTTCCTTATTAACTTGTTTAATATTTCAAATGTTTGAAAGTTGTGTTATGTAATCCAAGTGAAAAGCAACGATGATGCATTGGAATGGTTTTAGTATTTTGTTTGGTCTATATATTTATATATATGTCCGTTGTAATGTATATTTAAAGCCGTAAGATTGTCTCGTATTTTAGGCTCATGCATGTTTCGTAAAAAAATGGTTTCTTTTAATTTTATAAGTTTTTTCCTTTTAGTAGCTTATTGAGTTTAGTTTACCTGAGATTTATTCGCCGATGTTCAACAATTCGTGATGTCATTTACTATTTTTTGATTAGTGTGTTATTTATTATAATTATTATTTTATAAGTATTTTGGTATTGATTTATTTTAATGAGCATAAAATAGTAGTTAGGAGATGAAAAGGATAAAAATATTGGCCCCTACAAATATAAAAATGGTTTATCAATAGTTAATAGTAAGTTGGATAGAAAAATAAAATGCTAGACCCAAAGCTAATAACTAACAATTGGCCCAATAGCCATTTAATTTTGAAAGGTGCCAGCAGCCCAAGTGGTTACTTTAATTGGGCTCAATGTCCATGACAACCAAAACATGCCGGCATTTTCAATATAAGTGAATTGGCCATCACTAATGTTTTATATCTCTTTTTATATAATATTAATAAAAAAGAAATCAATTTTTCTTTTATTAAAATAACTTTAAAACATAATCTCCTTAATAATTAATTTAAACGCTAGGCAACTAGTAGGTGCGTTTTAACTTTTTCATTCACGGACTCGCTTGCGTAGCGTGATATTAACATTTAATATTTTAATTCAATAATCTCTTATCATATCTACTAGCTTTAATTAATTTCTAATTTAATTAATTCTTTTGCTAAAATCACGGATTTGCTTGCGTAGCGCGATAGTTAATATTTAATTAATTTCTTCAAATGTAGTAATGTGATGACCCAGTAGGTCATCTTATAGTTTAGAACCTAATTCTGTGTTTCGAGGTCTCAAATACCTTATTTTAGCCTTCCTCAATTTGGGTACGAGTGTTCTTCAGGAAGGCTTATATATTAAAAATTGATAACAATAAGAATTTTACTTTAAAAATTATTCGAGTTGATTTCGGTCAATGTTTTGAGAAAACGACCCGGATGTATATTTTGACGGCCCTGTATTGGTCCGTATCGTAATTTGGGACCTGGGCGTACGCCCAGAATCGAATTCGGAGGTCCTAGCCCATGTTATTGATTTTTGTTGAAAGTTTGAAAGTGTTATAGTTCTTAAGAATCAACTGATGTTTGGATTTATTGATACCGGGTCCGTATTTTAGTTCCGAAGCCCGATATAGGTCTATTATTACATTTATGCCTTGTCTGTGAAATTTGGTGAGAAACGGAGTTGATTTGACGTGATTCGGACGTTCGGTTGTGAAAATAGAAGTTTTAAAATTTTCTTGAAAGTTTCATTTGATTTGGTGTCTGATTCGTAGTTCTAGGCGTTATTTTGGTGTTTTGATCGTACGAACGAGTTCATACGAGGTTTATGGACTTGTGTGCATGTTTGGTTTGGAGCCCCGAGGGCTCATGTGAGTTTCAGATAAGCTACGGATGTTTTTGAAACTTAGAAATCTGGTTTTCTGCAGCTTTAGGTGCCTTCTGGTTTCCTTCTTCACGTTCGCGAAGGTACTCTCGCGAACGCGAAGTGTGAACAAGGCGGGGTGGGTTTTTCTTCTACACGAACGCGAAACTACGATCGCGAACGCCAAGCATTGGGGGTTTGCTCTACGCGAACGCGAATAGTCACACGTGAACGCATAGCAATAGGCAGGCTGGGAAGGGGAGTTGAGGTAACTCTACGCGAACGCGAGATCAGTCTCGCGAACGCGAAGGTAAGAAGGGGCTAGACCTTCGCGAACGCGTAGGCCAAACTCTTCGCAAACGAGGCAGGCCCTTCACGAACACGAAGAAGGTCTGACGCAAGTGACTAAAACATACGTGAAAACGAGATTTTTGCCAATATTTCAAAATTTCAAAAGCTAGAAAACCTAGAGACGATTTTCTCAAGAGATTTTCTTCCCCAATTTGTTGTTAAGTGATTCTAACCCACCTTCTTTCAATTACCCATTACATTTCATAAGTTTTCAACCTAAAATCTAAGACTTTTATGGTGAAAATTGGGGGTTTGGGTAGAATTAAGGATTTTTGTAAAATTGGGACTTAGACATCAATTTGAGGTCGGATTCCGAAACTAGTTACATAATCGGGCTCGAGGGTGAATGGATAACTGGATTTTTGGTCTGAACCTCAAGTTTTGACTAAGGGGGCCCGGGTCGATTTATAACTTTTTGGGGGAAATATTGAGAAATCTAAATTTATGCATTGTAATGTATTCCTTTAGAAATAATTGATATTATTGAGTCAATTGTGGATGTAATGACCCAACCGGTCGTTTTGAGAGTTATACCTCTGTTTCCCCTATTTCTGCTTCCTTTTGTGTTCTTCAGCTATATTATGATATGTCGGGTTAGTTGGTTCGGGTCCGTAGTGGTTTCAGGGTGGAATGAGACATTTAGTCTCCTATTTAGAAGCTTAAGTTGGAAAAGTCAACCGGATGTTGAGTCATGTGTAAAAAACCTCGGATTCAAATTTATGGCTCGGTTAGCTACGTTAGGTAATTTTGGACTTAGGAGCACGTCCAAAATGTAATTTGGAGGTTCGTGGTAGAATTAGGCTTGAATTGGCAATTTTGGTCGGCAGTGGAAAAATTTGATATCAAGGTCGGAATGGAATTTCGGAATTTGGAGTAGGTTCGTAGAGTCATTTGTGAAGTGTGTGTAAAATTTGAGGTCATTCGGACATGATTTGGTAGGTTTCGTTGTTGTTTGGGGAATTTGGAAGTTTAGAAGTTCTTAGGCTTGAATCCGAGGGTAATTTGGTGTTTTGATGTTATTTTGGGTGATTCGAAGGTTCGACTAAGTTCGTATGTTGATATATGACTTGTTGGTATGGTTGGTTGAGGTCCCGAGGGCCTCGGGTGTGTTTCGGGTGATTAACGGATCAATTATTGGTGTTGGGAGATAGCTAGTTTGCTAGTTTCTGAAGCTGCTGGTGTTTTCCACACATGCGGAAGGGGAGCCACAGGTGCGAGGTCACAGGCGCACATGGGAGTTCGCAGGTGCGAAGAGTGTTGAGTTGGGCTGGATACGCAGGTGCGAGATGGTGGTCGCATCTGCGATCCCGCAGATGCGAGACCTGGAGCGCATATGCGGAAAGGCAAAGTTGGTCAGTTTCCGCAGAAGTGGAGGGTTACGTGCAGGTGCGCTACCCACAGGTGAAAGGTTTTGTTTGCAGATGTAGAACCTGGGATTCTAAGTGAATTTCGCACCTGCAATGGAATTTCCGCAGGTGCGGTGGCGCAGAAGCGTGAAATGGTCTGCAGGTGTGAAAGGCCTGGGCAGAAAGTATAAAAAAGGGACTTCGCGAATTTTGATCCATTTCCACCATTTTCAAGTCGGTTTTTGGAGATTTTGGAGTGATTTGGAAGGGATATTCAAGGGTTTTCAGTGAGATAAGTTGTTTGAGCTCTAATACTCCTATTTATGGTGTTTTCCCATTGTATCATCGTCTAATTAGTGGAATTTAGGGTGAAAATAGGGGGTTAGGGCTTGGGATTTTGGAGAGTTTTATTTGAGAATTTGAGGGACCAAATGATGTCGGATTTTGATAAATTGTATGTACGGAATCGTGAGTGAATGGGTTTTCTAGTTTTGTAATTTTTGTCGGATTTCGATGCGTAGGCCCGAAGTCGGGTTTGAATTAATTTCGGGTTCTTGGTCTAATTTGGTAGTTTTTCTTGTGAAATCCATTCCTTTAGCGTATATTGATGGTATTGTGCTGGTTGTGAATAGATTCAGAGCATTTGGATGCCGAATCGAGGGGCAAGAGCATGGCGGAATACAGATTTTCTCGGTTTGCAGTAAGTAACGGTCTTAAATCTGGTATTGAGGGTACGAAACCCCGAGAAATTTATATGATGTTGGTATTTAGAGGTGACGCACACGTTGGGTAACGGGCGTGTGAGCGTGCACCAAGTGGGATTGAGACTTGGTCCGTCCCGGTAGACTGTAAAGTCAAATACACCTTTGTTATTACCTGTTCACTCTTGTTTTCGAGTTATTGGCCGTCTTACATGTTAGAAACCATGCTTAGGTTATATGGAAACCCTGTTGGGACCCGCAATGGTCATGAACTTGTTGTATTGACTGTTAAATTTATGTCTTGTACTCAGTCATTGTTTTCTTATGCATTTTATCTCACCTCTCTCCCATGATTTGATATGTACTTGTTATAGTCTTTGTTTGGGTTGTTGTTGTGATAATTGTGAGGCTGGAAAGGCTAGTGACTGATATAGGGCCTGAGTGCCGGGTTGAGAGCGATAGGAGATATATTGGATCGGACTAAGCGCCTTTGTAAATGTTGGATCGGGTTGATTCCGCAACAAGCTTCGGGTTATGATATTAGATCGGGCTTCACGCCGCAGTAGTACTTGGATCGGGCTTCACACCACAACAGTATTGGGTCGGGCTGCATGCCGCAGCAATATAGCGCTTGGGTTGTAGGAGCCCCTCCGGAGTCTGAACACCCCTAGTGAGAGCAGGTACCTGAATTGTGAGTATTGAGGCTGAGAGCGAAGCGGTTGAGCTGTCGAGATAGAGGAGTGATAGTAGCCCCTGTGAGGCTGTGTATTGCTTTTGTTTATTGATGCACATTGTTGGTAGTCGTTGCTGTTATGATGTTTTGAAGGACTTATACTGTTTCGCATGAGCTTGAAACGTTTTGATTTTAGAACACCGGTTTGAAAGCATGCCTAAATTCCTTTACTAAAATCTCTAAAAGAAACGGTATTATGTGTTGCTCGACTTTGTTTTTCTCATTTCCCTATTTGATTCTGTTATTTACTGAGTTAGAAGTACTCACGTTACTCCCTGCACCTTGTGTGCAAATTCAGGTGAGCCCGTTCGCAGAGATCGTTGAGTCCGCGCGCTTTGTGTTGTCGGAGACTTACGAGGTAGCTGCCGGTGTCCGCATCCCTTTATTTCTCCTCTATTATTATCTTTTATTTCTATTTTGGTATTAGTGGAACGTTGTAAACCTTTATGTTAATCTGGTTTACATGCTCATGACTTAGTGACACCCCGATGTCGGGCTTTCTTTTCTGCATTTTTATTTCAAGTTGAATTCCTTGTGAAGGTTTTATAATGAATAACTTTGAAATTATCTCTTAAAATGAAATACGAATTGCTTTAGTAAGGTGTCGGATTGCCTAATACCACAATAGGCGCCATCACGACATGGCTAGTTTTGGGACGTGACAAGTCTTGGTTACATACGTCTCAGTAGTCATTAGCAGGTTTAGTAGAGTCTTACGGATCGGTGCATAGACGTCCATACTTATCTTCGAGAGGCTGCAAAACCCTAAGGAAAATCTCACCTTCTAGAATTCTTGTCGTGCGTATCTGTTGATTCTGGTGACTAAAATTCTATTGTTTCATTCCTTCACAGATGGTGAAGACTCGCACTACCGGACAGGGTGACCAGCCACGAGTACCACCAGCCAGGCCCGCGAGAGGCCGAGGCCATGGTCGAGGTCGTGGTAGGGGTAAAGGTGCAGCTCGTGCAGCAGCCGAGGCAGTACCTGCAGACCCTCCAGCTGCTCTGGATCAGGACTAGGTCCCCATGGTAGATGTTCCAGCAGGACCAGCTCAGCCACAACCTGTGCCAATTGTGATTCCTATCCTTCCGGAGGCCCTAGCTCAGATTTTGTCAGTGTGTAATGGACTTGCTCAGGCGGTCACTATTTCTATGGCCGCAGCCATTTCTCAGGCAGGGGGAGGAAATCAGACTCCCTCCGCTCGCACACCCGAGCAGGTTGTTTAGGGACTCCAGACGCCGGGGGAACCACCATCCCAGTCGGTTGCAGCTGCTCAGGATTATGTGGTTCCTGCTATGCCTGAGGATGAGCAACGTATATTGGAGAGGTTTGGGAGGCTCCAGCCTCCGTCTTTCAGTGTTGTAGAGGGTGAGGATGCACAGGGTTTCTTGGATAAGTGTCAGAGGATACTCCGTACAACAGGCATTCTGGAGACCAGTGGGGTCTCATTCACTAATTTCCAGTTCTCTGGGGCTGCATTCAGTTGGTGGGAGGCTTGGGAGAGGCGTAGGTCGGTTGGCGCAACACCCCTTACTTGGAAACAGTTCTCCGTTCACTTTTTGGAGAAGTTTGTACCTCATTCCTGCAGAGAGGAGCTGCGCAGACAATTTGAGTAGCTTCGTCAGGGTGATATGTCTGTGACAAAGTATGAGATGCGGTTCTCCGAGTTGGCCCGTCATGTAATCTGGTTGGTTCCAAAAACCGAGAGAGGATCAGGAGGTTTATAAATGGCCTCACTTTTCAGCTTCGATTGCTCATGACCGAAGAGAGAGTGTCTAGTGCTACTTTCGATGAGGTTGTCGACATTGCTTGACAAATTGAGATGGTTCGCGGTCAGGAGAGCATAGAGAGGGAGGCCAAGAGGCCTCGTGGACAGGGTGGATTCAGTGGTGCTCCTTCTGGAGGTCAGTTCCAGCATGGCAGAGGCCGTCCATTTAGGCATTCTCAGACAGCTCGCCCACTTCATTGTGGTGCATTATCTGGCCATAGTTCTTACAGTTATGAGCATGGTCGTTCATCTCTTGGTGCCCTTCCAGTGCAGATTTCTTCTCGTGCTCCATCAGGTCAGGGTTCGTCTATGCTGGGTCTTTCTGCTAATTATCCCGCTGCTCGGGGCTCCCTTCAGTCCCCAGCACCAGCATCTGGGTGTTACTATGAGTGTGGGGAGTTAGTCACATGAGGAGAAAGTGTCCCCATCTAGTGGGAGGTCCCGCTCCACAGAGGAGTCATTCTATGTCATCAGCATTAGTTCCTCTACTACTCGCTCAGTCAGCTAGGGATCGCCCGAGAGGGGAAGGCAGATTAGGAGGTGGCCAGGCCCGTTTCTATGCCCTCCCTGCCAGACCAGATGCCATTGCTTCAGATGCTGTGATTACAGGTATTGTTTCGCCATCGAGATGCCTCGGTATTATTTTACCCTGGTTCCACGTATTCATATGTTTCCTCATACTTTTCTCATTTTCTGGATATGCCCCGTGAGTCTTTGGTTTCATCTGTTCATGTATCTGCTCCTATGGGCGATACTATTGTTGTGGATTCGCGTATATCGGTCATGTGTGGTGGCTATTGGTGATCTGGAGACCCGAGTGGAACTTTTGCTTCTCAATATGGTTGATTTCAATGTGATATTGGGTATGGATTGGTTATCTCCATGTCATGTTGTTCTAGATTATCACGCTAAGACAGTGACTTTAGCGATGCCGGGATTTCCAAGGGTTAAGTGGAGCGGTTCTATAGACTATGTACTGAGTAGGGTGATTTCATATTTGAAGGCTCAGCGTATGGTTGAGAAGGGTTGTCTATCATATTTGGCTTTTGTGAGGGATGTTAGTGTAGAGACTCCTCCCATTGATTCTGTTCAGGGTGGTATGTGATTTTTCGGATGTGTTTCCTGCAGACATGCCGGGCATGCCGCCTGACAGGGATATTGACTTTTGTATTGATTTGGTGCCGAGCACTCAGCCCATTTATATTCCACCATATCGTATGGCACCGGCGGAGTTGAAGGATTTGAAAGAACAACTTCAGGAACTCCTTGATAAGGGGTTTATTCGGCCTAGTGTGTCACCTTGGGGTGCACCGATTATATTTGTGAAGAAGAAGGATGTTTCCATAAGGATGTGTATTGATTACAGGCAGTTGAACAAGGTCAAAGTCAAGAACAAGTATCCTTTACCTCGTATTGATGATATATTTAACCAGCTTCAAGGAGCGAGGTTGTTCTCCAAGATTGATTTGAGGTCCGGGTATCACCAGATGAAGATTCGGGATTCGGATATTCTTAAAACAACTTTCAGGACCCGATATGGCCATGATGAGTTCTTGGTGATGTCTTTTGGGCTGACCAATGCTCCAACAGCATTCATGCATTTGATGAACAATGTATTCCAGCCCTATTTGGACTCATTTGTTATTGTATTCATTGATGACATCCTAGTGTACTCTCGTAGACAAGAGGATCATGCTCAACATTTAAGGATTGTATTACCGAGATTGAGGGAGGAGAAGCTTTATGCAAAGTTCTCCAAGAGTGAGTTTTGGCTCGGTTTAGTAGCATTCTTGGGGCACGTGGAGTCCAGTGAGGGTATTCAGGTGGATCCGAAGAAGATATAGGCGGTGCAGAGTTGGCCTAGACCGTCCTCAGCCACGGAGATTAGGAGCTTTCTAGGTTTGGTGGGCTATTATCGTCGCTTTGTGGAGGGATTTTCATCTATTGCATCACCCTTGACCAAATTGACCCAAAAGAGTTCTCCATTAAGGTGGTCGGATGAGTGTGAGGAGAGCTTTTAAAAGCTCAAGATTGCCTTGACCACAACTCTAGTGTTAGTTCAGTCATCGGCTTCAGGTTCTTACACCTTGTATTGTGATGCCTAGAGGATAGGCATTGGACGTGTTCTGATGCATCAGGGTAAGGTGATTGCCTATGCCTCGCGCCAGTTGAAGACCCATGAGAAGAACTATCCTGTCCATGATCTTGAGTTAGCAGACATTGTTCACGCCTTGAAGATTTGGCGTCATTATTTGTATGGGGTTCATTGTGAAATCTATACTGATCACCGGAGTCTGCAGCATCTGTTGAAGCAGAAGGATCTTAATTTGCATCAGCGGATATGGTTGGAGCTTCTTAAGGACTATGATATCACTATTTGGTACCATTGGGGGGAGGCCAATGTGGTGGGAGATGCTTTGAGTCACCGGGCGGAGAGTTTGGGGAGTTTATCATATCTTCCGACAGTGGAGAGACCCTTGGAATTGGATGTTCAGGCCTTAGCGGGCTAGCTTGTGAGATTGGATATTTCAGAGTCGAGTCGGGTATTGGCTTGCGTGGTCTCCAGGTCTTCTCTTTATAACCGTATCAGGGAGCGTCAGTATGATGAACCCCACTTGCTCGTTCTTCAGGACAGGGTCCGGTGAGGTGATGCTAGGGATGTGACTATTGGTGATGACGACGTGTTGAGGATACAGGGCTGTATATGCGTGCCTAATGTAGATGGGCTTCGGAGTTGATTATTCAGGAGGCCCACAGCTCGCGGTACTCCATCCATTCGGGTGCCACAAAGATGTACAGGATTTGAGACAACACTATTGGTGGAGGCGGATGAAGAAGGATATAGTTGGGTTGGTAGCTCGGTGTCTCAACTGTCAGCAGGTTAAGTATGAGCATCAAATACCGGGTGGCTTGCTTCAGAGATTAGATATTTCGGAGTGGAAGTGGGAGCGGATCACCATGGACTTTGTAGTTGGGCTCCACGAACTTCGAGAAATTTCGATAATATTTGGGTTATTATGGATCGGCTCACCAAGCCTGCACACTTCATTCCAGTTAAAAGTCTGCGAACCAGAAGATCGGGTAAGGAATTCTGTTAACCCGGGAGAAGGTGGTAGGCACTCTCGAGTTCCGTGGTTTTAGCACGGTCACTCAACTATTAATAATTAGCCTAATTATCTAATTAATTATGTGTTTTAAACCTATTGTGCATTTTTAAATCTTTTGAATCGCTTTTAATATTTATAGTATTATTTTGAAACAAGTCACGATAGCGTACACTTGTCATCTTTGAACACGTTGCAAACCGCACCACATGAAATAAACCCGCGATTTAAAACATGTTTATTTTAATTAATGTTCGAAGTTATGGTCGAGTAGCATAAAATGCAAACCTGAATGGAATTTACGTATCACGACTATGCCACGGGAGTCGTACCCATAGTCATGATGATTTAATTATGTGTCTAAAGCAAACTACGATTGTTCATAAGTTATTTGTTTTTTCCTAAGTTATTTGTGATATTAGCTTAAAAGTGAAAGAGGTAATTTGGACTACAAACTACATGTTTGTTCAAGGTCTTCTAAGACTAAGTTTGTTAGCCTAAAAATCAGGATTGGGCCATATTGAAATCTGGCCCAGTTTCGTGCTTAAGTACTGGGTCAGTCTGATTTTTAAGCCATTTCGAAAGAGAAATTAGAAGTTGTCTAGCTTAAATTGGTTTATACAAGAAATGTTACCTAGTAAAAATTATGACATTTGAATTTACTAATAACACTAATGATTCATGACACATATTATAGGGTTGGATTTCAAATAGATGTACAAAGGCCATATAACATCAGAGGCTTTTAAAATCTGGGCCACGAATAGCAGGCCTAGTAAAGTCTGTTTTTCAAACCTCTTTAGGGTCCAACATTTTGGACCCGCCAGCCCAGGATTTTATCCTATCTTACGGGGCCCATGACAAAAAGATTTTATAAGTGGCCTAAAAGCATAAACATAAATTTTATTACATAATTTAGTATACTAATCATGCTTTATACATGAATCATTATTTACAAATTTTCAAACTAAAATAAAGAAGAAGAGAGTTAAACTTTTACATTACAAAGCCATGGTACATAAATAGAGTTATCCTAAACGTCCTAATTAATAAAAGTGACTACTTGGAGCCTGAGTATGCAGCTGGGACAAATGAATCTGCAAATCCTCACTTGGGACAAGGATTTCGAATACATAGGAGGTTACTTTCTTATCCTGACTTCTAGGCAACAACTGATTTAAACATGCTAATTTTGGAATTAAACAGGAAATCTTCAATTACCAAGGGAGGACAATCAAGCCGAAAGACAAAAATAGACCTCATATTCAAATGATTACCACAAGGATTCAAGTTCAAACTTTCCTGAGACAAAACCTAATCCAAACAGCCATATTTAGGCTAACTAAGAGGCATTCAAAACTCAGGTCTAACAAAACATTAATCAACTAGTATATTCGTTAAATCTGAAATTAAGTATAAAGAGACAAATATTCAGACCATACCTAAAGGGATAAAAAACAGCCACCAAAATAGACCAAATAAAGGTCAGAAAAAGAAAGACCAGGCATTCAAACACCAATAGTGAAACCAGCAGCAACATCCCAGTAACCAAACCCAGAAAACCAGCTCAAAATGACCAATTTTATCCCAGAAAACCTCAGCAAAAACCAAAACTAAACGATATATTAAAACCAGATTTTCTTGCCATAGTAGGAAGAGTTTTTCAGGGACTTTTGATTTGAAATGAGTAGGAATAAACAGAAGTGTGTATTTCAAGGGAGCATTTTTCAGAATCTCTGTATTTTCAAAGCAGTGTATCTATATGAAAGTGTCTAATATGTATAGCATGTGTTTTCTATAATGTGTGAGTGGAAATTTTCAGAACGAATATCTTTCTAATTGTTTCTGTAATTTTCAGAATAAAGTAGTCTATATATAGACTTCCTAGAGAGGGTAAATTTTGGAATATTCCTTATCCTACAATCTGAAAATAGTACAGTACAATTGTCCTCCCTATCCTGTTTTCAGCATATTTGTTAACAACTAGGACAGCTGTACATATTCTAGAAACTTCCTCTATTTTTACACTCTTTTTTTGTTTCTAAATTTATTATTTTTACCCTAAAATTCAGATTTAATCACCTTTTTATTTTATTATCTTCATTCTAGAAGTTTCTTGGGCTGTTACAGCCAAGATTCTTTACCTAGAATTCCTAAAATACCTTAAGACATCCCTGTAATTACCCCTTATTATTTAGGGCTAAGATAATTATTAAGTTGACTATTTTTTATCTAATTAAGTGATTAGTTACTATTTAAATACTGGACTAAGCCTAAAACCTATCCAGGATGTTTGCTTACTTAAGAAATGGTTCAAAACAGTCCTAATTAGATCATAAACTAATTGACTAAATCAGAAACTAAATGTAAATGAGCAGGGCAAGTAAACCTAAGCATGGATAATTACTATAGTCTTGAAATAATTACCTAATGCAATATCGGACTTTAAACGACTATCTTTAAATAGAAAATATTAAGGGAAGCAGGACAAATTAAAGGAAAGTAGGAAAATATTTAAACTAAACAACTAATTGATGAAATCAGAAGTTAAACCTAGGTCACTAATTCAAATAACCCCAAACATGTATGATTAAACTATAATGAAAGTTGATTAATTAACACAAATAAATGACTAGCAGGTTTTTTTAGAACAGTTAAAGAAAAAATGTGCAAAACCTAACCTAAGAGTCAAAATCAGTGAGTTACAAAGATAAAGATTAAATCTCTAACTAAACTGAGAAACAGTTCCTAACTAAAGTCAATCAAATTCATGGCTAATAGTTTAGAATTTAGGCAACAAAATCAGGGGTTAACCTAAATTACTATTTTAAATCAACCTAAAACATGCATGAGTAAACTAAGACGGGAATTAGTTAATTAATACACATAAATAGCTAATAGACTATTTTAAAAGAAGAAACATTTAAAGAAAATCTGAAAACCTAAACTAAAACTAAAATCAGTTAAGTCATGCAAAACTCAGCAATTAAACCTATAACTAAATTCAAAACAGTATTTAATAACAAAGAAATGAAAATATATGAAACCTAAACTAATTAATCTAAAAATCAATAAGTAAAAAAAACAATCAAGACTAAACCTAAGCAAATAATTTCAGTACACAAATAATCAAAGAAATAAGAAAGAGAGGGTATCGGTTAGTAGGAAAAAGGCTTGGCCAGAAAAAGTTGGGTCGCCGGACTTTGGCCAGATTCCGGCGATTTTGAAAACGAGTCAAACCCACATGAACCAATTTCTCTTGTCAAGAGCAATTGACTCATGTAGGTTTGAGCCATTAAATTGCTTGATTTTGTCCGGAGGAGATTTTTAGGGTTTCAGATTTTTTTATCTGAAATTAGTGGAGTTTGAGAGGTTTTTTGGGGAAGTTAATGAGATATTAGGGGTGAGGGTGAGGAGTAGATAATCTAGGGTGAGTTTGGTTTGTTTTGGAGGTGGTCCGCCACCGTGAGGTGATTTTCGGTCGGCGGAGACGGCGGGGGACTTAGGGCGGCTAGGGTTTGGGATTGGGAGAACGATGAGAGAGTGGGGGTGTCTTTCTGGAGGGTAGGGGTCTGTTAGGACATATATATAGTATTTAGTAGGTCAGTTCCCAGCGGTTGGATATGCAAGGCTCAACGGCTGAGATAGATTG
This sequence comes from Nicotiana knightiana, assembly GCA_005239525.1. Lineage (NCBI taxonomy): Eukaryota > Viridiplantae > Streptophyta > Magnoliopsida > Solanales > Solanaceae > Nicotiana > Nicotiana knightiana. The sequence continues at coordinate 121,702 of ML434026.1, read as the reverse complement.
GGGTTAAAACGGGGTCGTTTTGGGTAAGTGGGGTTTGGATGGGTAGTGGACTGGGCTGGGTGTATTTTAGGATTAGGAAGGGGATTTGGGCCTGATTTAATAATCAACCCAGTCCGATTTTAGCCTTTAAAAATTCATACTATTTCTAATCCAACTTAACTTAATCCTAATTAAAATCACTAAGGTATATTGATTAATTATAACACAATTTTATTTAACCATAATTTAACTAATGCGTCAATTTTAAAGGTAAAATCATTGATTAATACTCATAATTACCTAAAGAACAATTTTTTTTTTTGTAATTTCTTCCTAAAATGATTAAATTATGCAACTAAGTATTATATTAAATCAAAAAACCTAATTATGCAAGATAATAAAAGTTTTAAGTATTTTTTTTATTCTTTATTTTATAAATTTTAAAAGATGAATTATGATCATAAAAATCGAAACTTCTTCATTTGGTCATCTAGAATCCATTGTCCTAAATTGTAATCTATGCAAAAACCAAGAACCAACGAACAAAATTTTTTGCCCCAGTTTTCACTAGGAAAATTTTGTGAGTTATTGTAATCTATACTACTTTATTATTGAAAGCGATGAAAGGACGGGAATGGTGCACCCGGAGTGAATGTAAACTAAGGGGTGGATACCCTATGTTTAAAACTAAAATAAACTAGGGATTGGAGACCCTATGTTGGAAAAGATCGACAGGTTATGTTGTCTTCAAGAAAAAGATCACCAGGTTATGCCGGCGTCGGGAAAAGATCAACAGGTTATGTTGTTGTCAGGAAAAAGTTCACCAGATTATGCTGGCATCAGGAATGATCAACAGGTTATGCTGTTGTCAGGAAAAAGATCACCAGGTTATGCTGGCATCAGGGAAGGATCAACAGGTTATGTTGTTTCCAAGAAAAGATCACCAGGTTATGCTGGCACCAGGGAAAGATCAACAGGTTATGCTGTTGCCAAGAAAAGATCACCAGGTTATGCTGGCGTGTGGGGAAGATCAACATGTTATGCTATTGTCAAGAAAAAGGTCACCAGGTTATGCTGGCTCCTAGGAAAGATCAACAGGTTATGTTGTTGTCAAGAAAAAGATCACCAGGTTATACAGGCATCTGGAAAGGTCAACAGGTTATGATGTTTCCAGGAAAAGAGACCACCAGGTTATGCTAGTGTCTGGAAAAGATCAACAGGTTATGCTGTTGTTAGGAAAAGGTCAACAGGTTATGTTGTTTCCAGGAAAAGATCACCAAGTAATGTTGGCGTCAAGAAAAAGATCACAAGGTTATGCTGGCGTCTGGGAAAGATCAACAGGTTATGTTGTTGTTAAGAAAAAGATCACCAGGTTATGTTGGCGTCTAGGAATGATTAACAGGTTATGTTGTTGTCAAGAAAAGATCATCAGGTTATGCTGGCGTCTAGAAAGATATCAACAGGTTATGTTGTTGTCAAGGAAAGATCACCAGGTTATGATGGCGTCAACTAGGGAGTGGGACCCTATGTTGGAAAAATCACCGGGTTATGCCGGCATCAACTAGGGAGTGGGACCCTATGTTGGCATCAACTAAGGAGTGGAATATCCTAGGTTGGACAAGGTGTAATCAGGGATAGGAGGCCTTATACTACTTTAGGTTTGAATTGTTTTCAACGTCATTTCTTCCTCTTATTTTTAATTATTTTCAGGGAGTGAGTGAATGCGGGAATGAATTTTAGAGGAAACTTCCCTTTTTGGAGTTGTCGTTGCAGAGCCACTTCTAGCCCTTGCGCAATTCCTCTTGGGTTGCACATGCTTCTTGCGAGGTTGCCTTTGGGTTACACATGTTCCCTTCAAACAAAGAACGATTGTCAGTTTTAAATGGTGGTTGGTTTTGCGGCCTTGATTTTTCCAACTTGCTTGATCTCGACTCGCCCCTTTTGGCGAAGATGTCAACCGCTTGCTTGCTTGCTGGGGATTGGGTTTCATCTCTAACCCCGGGGATCTTGGCTTTCCAGATTTTTCCATGGTGATTGGTCGTGTGAGACCCAGCTTTTGATTTTATTCTGCCTTCGTAGGTTTTTCACTTTGACTTGTTTTTCCTTTGGACTTTCGGAGCATTGGAAAGATTCAGGCTCCTCAAATTTGCTGCAACGGCTAGTCGCGTGGGACTTAATCTTTCCGACCTTATTTCGCCTTTATTGGCCTTTCATTTCTGACTTTTCCTCCAACTTTAACTTTAGAGCATTTGGAGTATTTTGGCTTTTCAAACTTTTCCGAGATGGTTAGCCACGTGGGACTCAACCTTTCAACTTTATTTGTCTTTATAGGCACCACAATTTGATCTTCTCCTTTCAAGGGTTTTGACTTTGAAGCATCGGCCGCTATGGCCAGTCTAGATAGACTTGATGCCCCTGACGAGGCTGGGTGCCTTTTGCATATTAGCCCGTGTCAAATGAGAGCCATGTAAATCAGTTTTCCATCCTTTCTTTGTCTTACTTTAGGAACAAAGTTAGACTGAAAGGGATTGTGTCACGACCCCAAATCATAAACCGGCCGTGATGGCGCCTATCGTGGAACTAGGCTAGCCAATAACCACATGTTCACAATTTTCTTCAAGATCCCAATCAAAATCCAAGAATTTCATAAATATACAGAGTTTACTAAATAAAGTAGGCCAATAAACAGTGCCACCAACCCCAAAAACCCGGAGCCAAGAAGTCATGAGCATCTAGAAGAATAAGCAAAAATATACTATCATAATACAAAACCTCCGAATGAAAGCTATATACAACAAGAAGGGAAAAACAGAGATGCTGCGGACGCTGAATAGCTACCTCTATATCCCGCAAATCCAGCTCCGCGCGGAATAAATGGCTAATGCTCGATATCTGCACCTGAATCTGCACACAAAAGTGCAGGGAGTAATGTGAGTATGCCAACTCAGTAGTAATGAAAATAAATCAAGTCTAAACGGCAAGGAAACACATAAACCCAATGCCATCAAATCACAATATACAAAGCCTTACTTTCCAATAGTATAACATAGATATATGAAATCATCATGCCTTAAAACCAACTTCAGGAAAATCCTTTGAAGAATGTATATTTTTAACAACTTCAAACCGAAAGATTTAGTATGAAAATGAAATAAATCATATAGAGGCCCCTCAGGAAAAACATATTTCATAAGCTCAGAGTGAAAGTAGTAAAATCATAAGTAGCCCCTCAGGCAAAAACATGTATCATAATCAACCCCTCGGGCATGTCTCACAGTCACTCATAATCAGCCCCTCGGGCATACCTCACAGTCACTCATGCCTCCCAATCACTTGTCGCTCGGCACTCAGCACTCTGTCCGCTCACCGGGTGTGTGTACAGACTCCGGAGGGGCTCCTTTAGATCAAGCGCTAATATCACTCAGCACCTCACCATCACTCTTGGCCCTCGGCCACACTCAGCAGAACCACTCGAAAGGCCCCTCGGGCGAATCAGTAAAACAGGGTACTCGACTCAAAACATCAGTTTAAATCTCAAAGTGCTGTAAATCATGCTGAGTTTCGAAAACAGTATGCACAATGCAACTGAGTGAAATCATCAATACATAGTGGGGAAAAACAACAGTGAAAAGCCCCCAAGGGGTCTAAACAGATCGGCACGGGGCCCCAAACACGGATTATAGCCCAAATATTTCAACAATCTTTAGAATATGATTTAACATAAGCTTTTGAGTAAATATGCAACTCATTAGTTGCCGCGGAGAGGACCTAGTCAATCCAAAAATCAGTACGCGCCACATACTCTTTATCCGACATGTGCGCCTTTCTAAAATCAGTGAGAAAATATGTAGTCTGGGGTTCCATACCCTCAGGACAAGATTTATAACCATTACTTGCCTCTACCGGGCCACAACACTAGTCCTCTATGCTCATGCCCCTCAAATTGGCTCCCGATTGCTCCGAATCTAGCCAAAACCAGTTCAACACCATCAATATATACTCAAGGAACACAACCTAATCGAAAATTATCAAATTATACAAGAATCTCGAAATTCGGCCAAACCCGAGCCCTAGTCCCACGTCTTGGAATCCGATAAAATTTACATCACAAGAACCCTTATCCTCCCACGAGACCATACCAAGAACACCAAAATCGGACCACAATTGCCCACTAAAATTGCCAAAAGAAATTCCCAACTCTTTCCTCCCATTTTCCAAACTTTTTCTTACTTTAAATCCTTCAAATACAAGCCTAATCCGAATTAAATAGTATAGAAACGATTTTAATAACCCGAGAACTTACCTTCACTGAAGACCCACGAATCCCCTCTTCAATTTGCCTTCAAAAGAGCTCCTCCCGCATGCAAAAATGGTGAAATGAAATGAATTTCACGGATGCCTCTTATATACTGTTTCTACAGCATTTTCGCACCTGCGGACATTTAGTCGCACCTGCGGTCCCAAGTGCGCACCTGCGATCCCAGGTGCGCACCTGCGGAATCCCACTTAATGGATCAATTCAGCGCCTACGGCCAATACTCCGCACCTGCGGCATCGCAGGTGCGACCAAAACTCCGCACCTGCGGAAATTCCCCTGCCTAGCCTTTTTAGCACCTGCGCATTGCCCATCGCACCTGCGACATCGCACCTGCGGCTACCCATCCGCAGGTGCGGCCAACACCATAAATCTCACCAACCTACTTGTCAAGGCCTGAACATCAAGGGCTAATGGTCGCTCTGCTACTGGAAGGTAGGCTAGACTCCCCAAACTCTCCGCTCTGCGACTCAAGGCATCGGCCACTATATTGGCCTTCCCCGGATGATATAAGATAGTGAGGTCATAATCCTTGAGGAGATCTAACCATCTCCTTTGACGCAAATTCAATTCCTTCTGCCTTAGCAGATACTGCAAACTATGATGATCAGTGAAAATATCACACTGCACTCCATACAAATGCCGCCAAATCTTCAAGGCAGGAACATTGGAAGTTAACTCAAGATCGTGCACTGGATAATTATTCTCGTGAACCTTCAACTGTCTGGACGCGTAGGCAATCACCCTACCGTCCTGCATCAATACCGCTCCCAAGCCAACTCTAGAAGCATCACAATAAACTGTGTAAGAACCCGAACCAGCAGGCAAAACTAGTACTGGAGTTGTAGTCAATGCTGACTTGAGCTTCTGAAAGCTCTCCTCACACTCATCAGACCATCTGAATGGGGCACCCTTCTGGGTCAATCTGGTCAAAGGCGAAGCAATAGAAGAGAATCCCTCCACAAAGCGACGGTAATATCCCGCCAAACCAAGGAAACTCCTAATCTCTGTAGCTGAGGACGGTTTGGGCCAACTCTGCACTGCCTCTATCTTCCTTGGATCAACCTGAATACCCTCACTAGACACCACGTGCCCATAGAAAGCTATCGAACCAAGCCAAAACTCACACTTGGAGAATTTCTCATAAAGCTTCTCCTTCCTCAACCTCTGTAACACAACTCTCAAATGCTGAGCATGCTCTTCCTGGCTACAAGAATAAACCAGGATGTCAAAAATGAACACAATGACGAAAGAATAAAGGTAAGGTCGAAACACGTTGTTCATCAATTGCATGAACGCAGCTGGGGCATTAGTCAGCCTAAATGACATAACCAAGAACTCATAATGACCATATCTGGTCCTGAAAGCAGTCTTCAGAATGTCAGAATCTCGAATCCTCAACTGATGATACCCAGATCTCAAATCAATATTTGAAAACACTCTAGCCCCCTGAAGTTGGATCAAACAAATCATCAATGTGGGGCAAGGGATACCGGTTCTTCACCGTAACCCTGTTTAGCTGCCGATAATCGATACACATACGCATGGAACCATCCTTCTTCTTCTTCACGAACAACACCGGTGCACCCCAAGGTGACACACTAGGCCGAATGAACCCCTTATCTAGGAGTTCCTGAAGTTGCTCCCTCAATTCCTTTAGCTCCGATGGTACCATACGATAAGGTGGAATAGAAATAGGCTGAGTGCCTGACACCAAATCAATATCAAAATCAATATCCCTGTCAGGTGGCATGCCTGGCAGGTCTGCAGGAAACACATCCGGAAAGTCACGGACCACAAGAACTGAATCAATAGCGGAAGTCTCACCACTGACATCCTTCACAAAGGCCAAATAAGATAAACACCCTTTCTCAACCATGCACTGATCCTTCAAGTAAGAAATCACCCTGCTAGGCATATACTCGGAATAACCTCTCCACTCAACCCTCAGACACCCCATCATAGCTAAGGTCACAGTCTTAGCGTGACAATCAAGAATGGTATGGCACGGAGATAACCAATCCATGCCCAATATTACATCAAAATCAACCATGGTGAGTAACAGTAGGTCCACTCGGGTCTCCATACCCCCAATAGACATCATGCACGACCGATACACACGGTCCACAACAACAGTATCACCCACCAGAGTCGACACATGAACAGAGGTGACTAGAGACTCACGGGGCACATCCAGAAAAATGACAAAATATGAAGAAACATAGGAATAAGTAGAACCAGGGTCAAATAAAGCCAAGGCATCACGGCAAAAGACTGAGACAATACCTGCGATCACGGCATCTGAAGCCATAGAATCCGGCCTGGCTGGAAATGCATACATGCGAGCCTGACCTCCCCCTCTATGGCGGCCTCTGGCTGACTAACCACCACCCCTAGCTGCCTGGGCGGGTGGTGAAGTGACTGGATCTGAAGTTGAGGGCTGGACCCTCTGTTGAGAAGATCCACCGGAACGGCGGGGACACTGCCTCCACACGTGCTCGAACTCTCCACACTCAAAGCAACTCCCTGGAGCTGGAGGCGGGGACTGGTAGAAACCCCTAGCACCCGCACGGCAACTGGAAGACTCATGCATAGAAGAACCCTGAACTGGGGGTGCTCGAGCTGCACTCTGATCTGGGAGGGCACCAAATGAAGTACGGCCTGACTGAGAACCACGGGGACCCTGCCCCGAAGATGCACCACTATGTGCTGGGCGGCCTGACTGAGGAGGCCCGAACGGCCCCTACCTTGCTGAAACTGTCCCCTGAAGGTAGGACCACTGGAACTGCCCGATGCACGAGGCCTCTTGGCCTCCCTCTCCTCCCGCTCCTGGCGGTGAACGGACTCAATATCTCGAGCTATGTCAACAACCTAATCGAATGAATCACCCGATACTCTCTCCTGAGTCATAAGTAACCGAAGCTGATAAGAAAGTCCATCTACAAACTTCCTCACCCTCTCCCTATCAGTAGAGACAATCTCGGAAGCATGCCTAGCCAACTCGGAGAACCTAATCTCGTACTGAGTAACTGATAACTCTCCCTGGCGCAGCTGCTCAAACTGCCTGTGCTGCTCCTCTCTGTGGGACTGAGGAACATAGGTGAGAGGTGCTGAACCAACCGGCCTATGCCTCTCGAATGACTTCCACCAGGTAAAGGCAGCACCTGCAAACTGAAATGTAACAAATGAGACCCAACTGGTCTCCAAAACACCCGCGGTACGCAGTATCCTCTGGAACCTATATAGAAATCCCTGGGCATCCTCGCCCTCTGAACCGCTGAAAGTCAGAGGATGAAGTCTGCTGAATCTCTCCAACCTGCGTTCCTCGTCCTCAGGCATAGTAGGGACCACATAATCTTAGACCGGAGCAACTGGCTGAGCTGGGGCTGCTCTCGGTGCCTTAATACCCTGTGCAGCCTGCTCAAGTGCGGGGCAGCTGGAGTCTGATTGCCTCCCCCGGCCTGAGCTTCGGTGGCAGTAGAAGACATGGCGACTGCCTGAGCCAAACTGGTGCATACTGTCAATATCTGAGACAAGGTCTCCTGAAGACCCAGAATAACCATAGGCACTGTTGGTGCCTGAGCCTATCCCGCTGGGACACCATCGTCGGGAACCTAATCATGATCGATAGGGGGATCCTGTGGTACTGCCCCGGCTGGCCCCTACCTCTACCGCGACCTCGACCGCGGCCTCGACCTCTCACTGGTCTAACCAGTGATTGGTCACTCTGATCGGTATGGCGTGTCCTCACCATCTGTGAGAGAATGAAACAACGTAAGTTCAGATTTCAAGAATCAATACATCAGCACGAAAGAGTTCAAGAAAGATAGAAATATTTCCTAAAAGTTAGGCAGCCTCTCGAAGATACGTACAGACGTCTCTGTACCGATCCGCAAGACTCTACTAAACCTGCTCATGACCGTTGAGTCCTATATAACCTAGGATCTGATACCAAACTGTCACGACCCCAAATCCTAAACCGGCCGTGATAGCACCTATCGTGGAACTAGACTAGCCAATAACCACATATTCATAATTTCCTTCAAAATCCTAATAAAAATCCAATCATTTCACAAATATACAGAGTTTACTAAATAAAGTAGGCCAATAAACAGTGCCACCAACACCAAAACCCGGAGCCAACAAGTCATGAGCATCTAGAAGAATAAGCTAAAATATACTATCATAATACAAAACCTCTGAATGAAAGCTAGATACAACAAAAACGGAAAACAGAGATGCTACTGACGCTGTAAAGCTACCTCTATAACCCGCAAATCCGGCTCCGCGCGGAATAAATGGATAATGCTCGATATCTGCACACAAAGGTGCAGGGAGTAATGTGAGTATGCCAACTCAATAGTAATGAAAATAAATCAAGTCTAAGTGGCAAGGAAACACATAAACCCAATGCCATCAAATCACAATATACAAAGCCTTACTTTCCAATAGTATAACATAGATATATGAAATCATCATGCCTTAAAACCAACTTCAGGAAAATCCTTTGAAGAATGTATATTTTTAACAACTTCAAACCGAAAGATTTAGTATGAAAATGAAATGAATCATATAGAGGCCCCTCGGGCAAAACATATTTCATAAGCTCAGAGTGAAAGTAGTAAAATTATAAGTAGCCCCTCGGGCAAAAACATGTATCATAATCCGCCCCTCGGGCATGCCTCACAGTCACTCATAATTAGCCCCTCAGGCATACCTCACAGTCACTCATGCCTGCCAATCACTCGTCGCTCGGCACTCGGCACTGTGTGTGCTCACCGGGGGTGTGTACAGACTCTGGAGGGGCTCCTTCAGATCAAGCACTAATATCACTCAGCACCTCACCATCACTCTTGCCCCTCGGCCACACTCAGTAGAACCACTCAAAACAACAGTTTAAATCTCAAAGCGGTATAAATCATGCTGAGTTTTGAAAACACTATGCACAATGCAGCTGAGTGAAATCATCAATACATAGTGAGGAAAAACAGTAGTGAAAAGCCCCCAAGGGGTCTAAACAGATCGGCACGAGCCCCAAACACGGATTATAGCCCAAATATTTCAACAATCTTTAGAATATGATTTAACATAAGGTTTTGAGTAAATATGCAACTCATTAGTTGTCGCGGAGAGGACCTAGTCAAATCCAAAAATCAGTACGCGCCACTTACTCGTCATCCGACATGTGCGCCTTTCTAAAATCAGTGAGAAAATATGTAGTTTGGGGTTCCATACCCTCAGGACAAGATTTATAACCATTACTTACCTCTACCGGGCCACAACACTAGTCTGCTATGCTCATTCCCCTCAAATTGGCTCCCGATTGCTCCGAATCTTGCCAAAACAAGTTCAACATCATCAATATATACTCAAGGAACACAACCCAATTGAAAATTATCAAATTATACAAGAATCTCGAAATTCGGCCAAACTCGAGCCCTAGGACAATGTCTCGGAATACAATAAAATTTACATCACAAGAACCCTTGTCCTCCCACGAGACCGTACATACCAAGAACACCAAAATCGGACCACAATTGCCCACTAAAATTTCCAAAAGAAATTCCCAACTCTTTCCTCCCATTTTCCAAACTTTTTCTTACTTTAAATCCTTCAAATACAAGCCTAATCCGAATTAAATAGTATAGAAACGATTTTAATAACCCGAGAACTTACCTTCACTGAAGACCCACGAATCCCCTCTTCAATTTGCATTCAAAAGAGCTCCTCCCGCATGCAAAAATGGTGAAATGAAATGAATTTCACGAATGCCTCTTATATACTGTTTCTACAGCATTTCCGCACCTGCGGACATTTAGTTACACATGCGGTCCCAGGTGCGCAGCTGCAGAATCCCACTTAACGGACCAATTCCGCGCCTGCGACCAATCCTCCGCACCTGTGGCATCGCAGGTGCGGCCAAAACTTTGCACTTGCGGAAATTCCCCTGCCTAGCCTTTTTCGCACCTGCGGCTACCCACCCGCAGGTTCGGCCAACACCAGAAATCATACCAGCAGCTATTTCTGCAAATTTTCCAAGTTCAATCCGAGCCATTCGGGGCCCCAACCAAACATACCAACACACCCCATAGCATTATTCCAACTTAGTCGATCCTTCAAAACACCGAAAATAACACGAAAACACCAAAATTACATCAAATTCAAGCCTATGAACTTTGAAACTTCCAAATTTTGCCAACTACGCCGAAACCAACCAAACACCTCCGATTGACCTAAAATTTTGCAGAAATATCCAAAATGACATTACGAACCTGCTCCAACTTCCGGAATTCCATTCCGACCCCGATAGCCTATTTTCCACTGCCGACCGAAAATTACCAAAAACTAACTTTCGCCAATTCAAGCCTAATTCTACACCGGACATCAAAAAAATATTCTGAACACACTCCTAAGTCCCAAATCACCTGATGAAGCTATCCGGGCCAAAAAATCTGCATTCCGAGGTCGTTTACCAACAAGTCAACTCTCAGTTGACTTTCTCAACTATTAGGCTACTTTAAGAGACTAAATGCATCAATTCTTGCCATAACCACTCCGGACCCAAACTAACTGACCCAACACAACAAAAATAGGCTATCAATATATAACAAATGAAGAAATGGGGGAAACGGGGTAAATCTCTCGGAACGACCGGCCGGGTCATTACAGATTAAAAGAAAATAACAAAGTAACGGGAACAATGAATGTTGACAAGAAATATCCGTTTCGGAGAAAGGAAAAAAAAGGACTTATCTGGAGTGTATGCCGCCTTCAATGAACATGACATGCTTTTTGGACTGGATGCCCGATCTGCGCAAACCGTCTAACTCTCAGAAATGCATCACAACTATTACCCCGAGATTGAGGAACCTCGCCCCGGATTGTGTCCAGGTCAGTGACCCATTATCTTTTTCGATCAGTGGTGACCTTTGCGGGTTTTCACCAACTAACCTCTCTCATTTCTCTTCTCACCATCGCCTTGTAGTGCTCTTTGCGAGTTTTCACTAACAAAACTCTCTCATTTTCAATTTCTCTGCTCACCGTCGCCTCACGGTGCCCGTGTGGGTTTTCACCGATAAGACTCTCTCATTTTATTTCCCTCACTTTCTTGCATCAAATCCAAATAACTGTATCCTCCAATTTTGGACATCTGTCGATTGATGGGAAGGACTTGAACAGGATTTTGGTGAAAAGGATTTGTTTAGAATTACAACTTTGGAACCTTTCAGGTGAAAACATCGCCGAACTATCATAATATTTGCCCCAGCTTAAACTTTTGGGGAAATGTGGAATTTTATTTTGGTGTGACTGAACCCCAAAGAGAGGTTGCCTACGTATCCTTTCGGAATCATGTCGAACGTAGTTCAGGAAAACATTTTTGTTTTGTTTTGACTTTTTGGTTAATTTTTTTTTTACTTTGGTTCCAAGGAGGGTGATGAAAGAAGGATAGATGGCTTAAAAGGGTTTACAAAAGTTGTTAGTGTTTGGGGTAGCGAGAATGAAAGCCTTCCTCATTTCAATCGGGGAGCGCTAACATCACAAAAAGGTCAAACATAATACCTTTTGACTGCATCTGCATTGACAGCCGTTTCGGGGTCATTTCCTTCGATTTCCCCAAAGTATAATGCCCCTTTTGGAAACAACTTCCTTATAATTTATGGACCTTTCCAATTGGGGGCAAATTTTTCTTTCGCCTCTTCATGATGCGGGAGAATACGTCTTAGGACGAGTTGCCCCACTTTGAACTTCCTAGGCCGCACTTTTTTGTTATAGGCGCGGGCCATTATTTGTTGGTACAACTACCCATGACAAACCGCGGCCATTCTTTTCTCATCAATCAGGGTTAATTGTTCCAGTCGGGTTTTGACCCACTCATCATCCTCAATTTCAGCTTCAACAATGATCGAAGAGAGGGAATTTCATCTTCTGCAGGTATTACGGCTTCAGTGCCATAAGCCAATAAATAAGGCATAGCTCCAACCGAGGTGCGCACAGTCGTGCGATATCCCAATAATGCGAAAGGCAATTTCTCATGCCATTTTCTAGAACTTTGAATCATTTTTCTGAGGATTTTCTTGATGTTTTTATTGGTTGCTTCAACGGCACCATTGGCTTTGGGCCGGTAAGGGATGGAATTACGGTGTGTGATTTTAAACTGTTCATATACCTCCCTCATCAAGTGTCCGTAATGATAGTTTTTGGAATACCAAAATGACAGATAATGTTTGAATGCACAAAGTCCACCACTACTTTCTTAGTGACGGCTTTGAATGTAACTACTTCGACCCATTTTGTGAAATAGTCGATAGCAACCAACATAAACCTGTGTCCGTTTGAAGCTCTCGGCTCGATTGGGCCAATGACATCCATTCCCCGCGCAACAAACGGCCAAGGTGCTAACATGGGATGTAACTCTCAGGGTGGTGCATGAATCAGGTCGCCATGTATTTGACAGTGATGGCATTTCCGGACAAAACTGAAGCAATCTTTTTTCATGGTCATCCAGTAATATCCTGCCCGCAGGATTTTCTTTGCGAGGACGTATCCATTCATATGGGGACCACATACTCCTGAATGCACTTCGTTCATAATCTTTTCACTTTCTTTGGCATCCACACACCTTAATAGGTTCATATCCGGAGTTCTTTTATACAACACTTCTCCGCTTAAGAAGAAACTACTGGCGAGCCGTTTAATGGTTCTCTTTTGGTCTCTGTTGGCCTGCTCTAGGTATTCTTTTGTTTTCAAGAACCTTTTAACATCATGATACCATGGTTGGACATCAGGCTCTAATTCAACCGTGTTACAATAACCATGTCTTTCTCGGATTTGAATCTCCAACGGGTCAATACGGACATTGCCCGGATATGGAAGCATTGCCGCTAAGGTAGCCAATGTATCAGCCAACTCATTGTGGAATCGAGGAATATACCTGAATTCAACGGATTTAAATCGCTTGCTAAGATTTTCCACATGTTGTCTATATGGAAGAAGCTTGACATCTCGAGTTTCCCATTCTCGTTGCGCTTGCTTAATGATCAAATCGGAGTCTCCCATGATTAACAACTCCTCTACATCCATATCAATTGCCATGTTGATGCCCATTACGCAAGCTTCATATTCAACAGTATTGTTTGTACAGAAGAACCGAAGACGGGCAATGGTTGGATAGTGTTATCCCCTGGGTGAAATCAGGATTGCCCCAATCCCAACACCTTTTTGCATTTACAGCTCCGTCAAAGAACATTTTCCAAGTGTTGGTGTTTTACGGAGTTACCTCAACTGAATTTACTTCCTCGTCCGGGAAATAAGTACTCAAGGATTGATATTCATCATCAACAGTACTTTCAGCTAGGTGATCTGCCAAGGCTTGAGCTTTCATTGCCGTGCGGGTGACATAGACTATTTCAAAATTGGTGAGCAGGATTTGCCATTTTGCTAATCTCCCGGTGGGCATTGGCTTTTGGAATATATATTTCAAGGGATCCAGCCTGGTGATGAGATGGGTGGTACAAGCCAACAAGTAATGTCGGAGCTTCTGAGAGACCCAAGTTAGGGCGTAACATGTTCTTTCCAACAGAGTGTACTTGGCTTCATAACTTGTGACTTCTTGCTCAAATAGTATATGGCTTTTTCTTTCTTCCAGGTCATATCATGTTGCCCGAGAACACATCCGAAAGAATTCTCCAACACTGTCAAGTACAAGAACAAAGGCCTTCCAGGTTCGGGTGGGACCAACACTGGCGGATTTGAAAGATATTATTTGATTTTGTCAAAATCTTCTTGGCATTCGTCTGTCCATTTAATCGCCGCATCTTTCTTCAATAGCTTAAATATGGGCTCACACGTGGATGTCAAATGAGCAATGAACCCGCTGATGTAATTCAATCTACCCAGCAGGCTCATGACCTCTTTCTTGGTTCTTGGAGGGGGAAAATCCCAAATAGACTTTATCTTTGTTGGATCCAGTTTGATGCCCCTCCGAATGACTATAAACCCCAAAAGATTCCCAGATGGAACTCCGAATGCACATTTAGCTGGATTCAATTTTAAGTCATACTTACACAGACGTTCAAATAATTTTCTCAGATGTTGCACATGGTCTCCTTGCGTTCTGGATTTAATCATCACATCATCTACATATACCTCGATTTCCTGGTGCATCATGTCATGAAAAATGGTGGTCATAGCCCTCATGTAAGTTGCCCCGGCATTCTTCAGACCAAATGGCATGACCCGGTAATAGTAAGTACCCCAAGGTCTGGTGAAAGCCGTCTTTTCTGCGTCTTCTTCATCCATCAGAACCTGGTGATACCTAGTGTAACAATCCACGAAAGAATGTATCTTATGTTTGGCACAATTGTCAACAAGGATGTAGATATTTGGTAATGGAAAATTATCCTTGGGGCTTGCTTTGTTCAAATCCCGATAATCAACACACACTTAGGTTTTTCCATCTTTCTTTGGCACTAGGACTACATTAGCCAACCACGTGGTGTATCAGACCACTCGGATTACGCCAACTTTCAACTATTTAGTTACTTCTTATTTGATCTTGTCACTGATGTTTGTTTTAAATTTTCTCTGTTTTTGTTAGACAGGTGAATAACCGGGATAAGTCGGCAATTTGTGCACCACTAATTCAACACTCAGCCCTGGCATATCATCATAGGACCAGGAAAACACGTCTTTGAATTTGAACAAAAGTTGGATCAATGCATCCCTAGTTATTTCATCGGCGTGAATGCTTGTCATGGATTCCTGGACCTCTTCCGAACTACCCAAATTAACTGGCTCGGTTTCATTTAAGTTTGTCTTAGTCTTATTCTCAAATTGTTCCAGTTCTCGGTTTATTTCCCTAAAAGCCTCATCTTCATCACATTCCGATTCTTGATTCATTATTTCATGGTTAGACAACGTACTAAGATCTGGGCATAAAGTCCGCAAGCATGTCATGTTATTTAAGTCCGCATTATTAGAACTGAAAAGAGAGACAAGAAAAATAACAAAAATCAGGAAGAATAAATAAAGAGATTCATGGACGATGAAATATTGATTTCATTTCATTGAATTTTGAAAATAAGAGGGTTTACATCGGGATTTAAAAGATAATAAAATAAAAGTATTTGGGTTAAACCCTGAAATAACTCAGAATGCAGAAAAGATGGCAAAACTGAACTACCGGGATTCCCGCCTGACTGGGAACGGAGTAGCCTTCCAATTTTGAAGCTTGGCATCGGGCCCCATATATTGCACCTCGGCAGTGCTTGAGCCTTCACCCGGTTGGACCATGTGAGCCTCATACAACATTTGCCTCATCGCCCCGCAGATCTCTTCAATTTCTTCGGCCGTGAATGCCTCTTCTTCTTCTTCTATGTACCTTGGCTTAACAAACGTCCTTGCAAGATGCGGTACCGGCTAAGGCAAGACCGATCCATTTTTCTTACGTTCATTAGCCCATTTTATATCGGCCTCTGTGGCTTGGAAACCTACGCCGAGGAACTTCTCGCTGGCAGTCAAAGTGATAGGTTCTGTAATGCCTTGCAAACATACCCCGAGCCCTTTTCCAGGCTTGTACCCATATTTGAGCATGTCACTAGCGACAATGATCGATGTGTTTGATAAGAAGGGTTGAGGACACGGGGTTCCTTCCTCACACTGGTCTGCTACCACGATCTCAAAAGCTTGGTAGACTATGTGCTCGCTACTTTCCTTAGCCTCCATGCATGGGACTGATGGGTCCCTGTAAAAGGATTGCTCATCTTCCCCGTGGACCACGGTTTCTTGGTCTTCATGTTCAAACTTAACCATTTGGTGGAAAGTAGAGGGTACGGCTCCTGCGGCGTGGATCCAAGGCATTCCCAGGAGATAATTGTAGGAGGTGTCCATGTCTAAGACCTGAAATGTCACTTAAAAATCCACAAGGCCGATGGTTAGGACCAAATCAATCTCCCCTATCGTATCCCTCTTGATGCCGTCAAAAGCGCGTACGCAAACATTGTTGGGTCTAATCTTCTCATTCCCAATTTCCATTCTCTGTAAGGTCGAGAGAGGGCAGAAGTCAACCCCAGATCCTCCATCCACCATAACTCTTTTCACGTAGTAACCTTCATATTTAACGGTCAAGCGGAGAGCTTTGTATTGGGCAGCCCCTTCCGGAGGCAAGTCATTTCATATGAATGAGATCCGGTTGACTTCACAAAATCGTTCTGCCATTCTTTCCACTCAACTGTGGTCTCAGCCGGAACATATGCCTCATTAAGCATCTTTATCAGCACTTTCTGATGCTTATTCGAGTTTATCATCAGGGACACAAGTGAGACCTGAGAGGGGGACTTTCTGAGTTGATCAATCACGGCGTAATCTGAGGTTTTCATCTTTCGGAAGAATTCCTCTACCTCCTCAGCACTGACTGGCTTTTTAAGTGGAAAACGCTTCTGTTTGTTCTTGTTTAATTCTTTCAAGTTGAGGTACTTCTCAGACGAGTTCGTTTCATTCACCTCCCCCGTGATTTCCTTTCCCTTTTACGTCACCACTATTTTATTGCAGTTCCAGGGGACGACAGTGGTGTCCTTCATGGGATTCTGTGGTGCGCGGCTGATAACCACGGGCTCAGTCAGCCTGGGTGAAATTATCCCCCCCCTACACACATAAGTTCCCTTTGGTATGTACATCTTCGGTACATTCAGTATAACCTTGTTTCGCTCCAACCTTTTGGGGGGACCCAACACGAACTGTTCTTTTCTGGGGGCCCTGGGAACATAGAGAACGGCATCTTTAGGAGGTTCTGCCCCTGTCTTGGCTTCCACAGCTTTTCCTGTGCTCTGAGGAGTGAAGCTGCTTTTCTTTTCATCTCTAACTTGCTTTGGTACCACTTTGGGCTTCTTTTCTACGTCAGCAATGGCAATGATATCTTTCAGAGCTGGGTCGAACTTTTGGTTCTCGCAGATCATCCCAATAACTGGCCCGTTGTTGTGAACCGGCAATGGGTTATTAGTCAGATTGGGGGCTTCTTCATCCCTCAATACTAACCGTTTTTGTTCCATTAAATTTTCAACTGCCCGCTTGAGGGTCCAGCAATCCTCAGTGTCGTGTCCTTCTCCCCCTGAATGATAAGCACATCGAGTACCGGGTTGGTAGGAGGAGGATTCTAGGTTTTGCCTGTTTGGGGGTACAGGCTGTAACAGACCCATTAGGACCAGTTTTGGGAAAAGGCTAGAATATGATTCACCTATTGGTGTACAGTTAGCCCTTTTGGGTGGCTCACGGGGATGGGTGTTATAATTATTTTGTGGAGGACATGGATTATACGGGGTTTGGTGAGGAGGGTTGTTTCTGGCAGGTGGAGCGCGGTTCTGGTTATAATGTTATTGCGGCCGGGCATACGGTGGGAATTCATTACTGGATAAGGCTGAGGCGTCATGGCATACGCCACATCTTGGTGAGGATGGTAATGTCGTGGGGTGCTGGAAAAGTAACCCCGGGGTTGACAGGGGTTTCTTAGACTAGAGGCTATCATTGCTACTTCTTCTTTCTTTTTCCTATTTGCTGCACCCCCCGAACCATTCTAGATTGCTTGAGAAGTGGCTCTTATAGATGACTGGCTCAGGATGCGACCCGTTCTCAAACCATTTTCAACCATCCCCCCAATCTTTATGGCTTCTGCAAACGGCTTGCCCATAGCGGACATCATGTTCTGGAAATAGTCAGCCTCTTGGGCTTGCAAGAAGATGCTGACCATCTCGGTCTCGTCCATTGGGGGTTTTACTCTTGCCGCTTGTTCGTGCCACTTGATAGCATATTCTCTAAAGCTTTCTGAAGATTTATTTTTGAGATTGGACAAAGAGTTTCTATCTGGAGCTATGTCCACGTTGTACTAGAATTATTTGACGAAATCTCGGTCCAAATCGTCCCATATGTGCCAGAGGGAGATGTCCTGGTCAATATACCATTTGGATGCAATTCCGATTAAACTCTCCCCCAAGTAAGCCATCAAGAGTTCCTCCATTCCACCCGCACTTCTTAACTGAGTGCAATACCTTTTCAGGTGGGCTATGGGGTCTCCATGTCCATCGTACTTTTCAAATTTGGGAGTCTTAAAACCGATGGGCAGATGAACGTGCGGGAACATGCAGAAGTCAGTATAAGAGACACTCTTCTGGCCACTCAAGCCTTGTATGTTCTTAAGACTTTGTTCAATACTTTTCATTTTCCGAGTGATCTCTTCTTTCTCGGGGATTTTTACAGTCTTCTTTTGTTCCAAGGTAGATTCATACCAAGGGTGTTGAGGGTAGGAGTTTGGGGTGACATGAGCTATGTCCAAATGAAATGGTGGAATTTTGAAAGTAAAGGCTGACAGCTCGAAACCTGGCCTGGATACTGTTGGCAGTGTCGTAGCAGAGATTGGTGGTGCGGTGAGTATGTTAGAAGATACTCCTGTAAATAGTGCCTGGGGGCGTACCTCAAAAGGCATTCCGATGAAATGTGTTGACATAGTTGGGTACCCGAATAGGGTGGTTGGGTAACTTATAGGGAAGTTGGAGGTTCCACTTGTTCTAGGAATCAATTCAGGAAAACCAAGGATGGCATTAGGTGGTTCTCTACCGTTAGACCAAGCGTCCCACATCTCCAACATGCGGCAATGCAGTATCCTAATTTCTTCAGCAGTTGCTGACTCAGATGTCGGGATAACCGATATTGGGCTTTCCTCTGAGGAGTTGATGATTGGTAGGTGACTCTCTAACGTCATTTCGACACTCCCTTTGGATCTCGTGAAGTATGGGTGTGAAGCCAGATTACCGCAAAAACCAACCACCTAAAAACAGAACCTACTTTAAAGAGAAACAACACACACCACAAAATTGTTAGATTGAGGCATTTAACACATAGGGAATCGCACATTGGGGGTATTCAATGCTCCTAGACAGTTAAACGTTTTTCTACATGTTTTGCAACGGTTAAGTGTCTCATCCCGGCTTTTGTGTTTCCCAGACTTTGAATCTTTACTTTTTCTTGCTTTTTTTTCAATATCTTCTCTCTTTTCTCTTCCAAATTATTTCCTCTTTTAGGGTTATGATCGAATCCTATGTGGATTGCCTATGTATCACGACACCGCGTGAATCAGATCATCACGTAGTTTAGGGGATAAAGGCGAAAAGGAAGAAACACTTTGATTTTCAAATTTTCATTAAATAAAACTCCTAATTTTCCTCTATTACAATGACTCCGACATACATACTTGAAAACTAAAAACCAAAACAGACTCAAAGTAGACTAACCAGACTGTAAAAGAAACTGAAATATAGACTCCAAAAAGAAAATCGGGAATACATAAGTGCCTCTACTACTACTCCAGGGGTCCGCGGGACATCAGTCGGTCTCGCTGTAGGCCTGCGTGCATATCTTCTTGGAGGCGATATAGGTCGTCCATTATCTGACAAACAAAAATCATCACAGTGGTTAAGAATGTAGACATGGTCATATCCTCGCACTCATGGCATTTTGTGACGATATAATCAGCAATTTCTCAAACCCTTTCTCTAATGATGCCCTTTTCCTGGAGTAGGAGTCCAATCTGCTAAGATCTAGCCTCCAGAACCTGGGTAGCCTTATGTTTTTTCTCTCGTAACTGCTGCAAATCTTCTTCCAATTGAGACATCAATGTATAGAAGTGTTCCCTTTCTACTTTAAAACTCTTCATTTGCTGAGCCATTTCGTTATCAAGAGTGGTTAACTTTTCCTTTAAACTTGTGACTTCTTTGGCATGCTTTCCTTTTAGCTGTTGAACAAACTTCGCCCGTTCTTCTGTATTCTTTTCCAAATTCGCCCAGGTTCTTGCCAATTCATCTTCGGATTTTTCCAAATCATCCCCATTATCGCACACTTTCCGCCTAAGACTGTTTATAAGTCTCATCTGTTCTGCTCCTCTCCAGATTTTCAGCAGCTATCTTCATCTTTTGAATCTGGCTCGGAGAGCTTCGTTTTCTTTGGCCAACCTTTTCTTCTCCCCTTCATCTGCAGCGGCTTGCAAGCTGTTTTCAAATTTAATATCTCTGATTTGCCCTTCCAATTTGCTTATCATAACCATGTAATTTTTCTCTTTTTCCAACCAATTCCATTGTTCTTGTGCCTCATCAGTGAACTGTTGTATGTGGGGCCTTTTAGCAGACCGTTCAGGCTCTTGATGTTCTCTACCCCTTCTACCATACCATGCCGTGTAGCTAGGCTCTACCTCACCTTTGGACAAATCCTGTACTCGAGTCTGCGGCTCCAGAAACCTACATTGATGCCAAATCTGAAGGACCCTGTATTCTAGGAACAGCTCTTGGACAAAATTCAATGACTTGTCAACTCAAATCTTCATCATGAGGAACAGTTTGGTGCCTTCCCATCTGTCATAGAACCCTGTGTAGGCCATACGGCTGAATACTTCAAAGACCCATCAATAGAAGAAAACACATTTCGACCAAAATATAAATAACTTCATTGACAGGGAGCCAACCGAATGTCCATTCAATTTGGTTGGCAGTCAAGGAACCCAAATGTGCAAACCATGCTTCTGTACCTTCCGGAAACTCATGACCTTCTACCCGGGTTTCATGTTCGTCAATGCAGTTGAAACCAATCAGACCGTAATTCATATAACCCGGGCAATGGCAAAGATGTTATATCATCCAGATTTGTAAAAGTAAATTGCAACCCTCGAAGACCTTCCCCCTGATTGACAAACAGTTACAGCTCGGTAGATTTTTGCTAGGATCATTGGTACAAGAGTGCCATTGGCCTTTTTGATCATGAAGTCAGCCACTCCTACGAGTCCCAACTCTATATATCCATCACTCCTTAGGCATATCAGAGTACCCAATAATGCTACCACGAAATCCAATCCACGACGTGCTTCCCATTTGCTTTGATTCCCTTGGTGGGTTAAACCGGTATCCAGAGCCTCAAAACCACGAGAGTCCCCATAACGACGGTAGAGGAAGTAGAATGTGCAGAATCCCTCAGCTAAGTTCTCATCTTTGACTTCCCAGCTAATACTCAGAAGGTCCAGGAATTTGTGAGGAGTTACAGCTCTGGGTGCCACTGGGTATCGACTCCTGAGATTCCCGCTAAGGCCAGCATAGCCCGCTATCTCCTCAAGTGTTGGGGTTAGATCAAAGTCAGAGAAATGGAACATGTTGTGTGTTGGATCCCAAAATTGTATTAAAGCCTCAATTATGTCCAGCGTTGGTTTAAACTTCAAGAGGCCAGTGAGCCCACCTAAAGCTTTTACTACAACACCTCTGCTGACCTCCCCCAGGTCATTCCACCACATATGGAGTCCTATCGGGATTTTCTCTACAACTTCGAAAGGTATATTTTCAATAGTGCTCATCCTGCACATTTATTTAAAGTGATTGGTTAAGAAAGAAAAACCATGATTTATTTTGAACTAAAAAGGAAAAGTGATATTTTTGCAAAATTGTACTTCAAAAATGAACCACCTTTGCAAATACGGCCCTTCAGCGCTTCAGGAAGGAAGATCTTAGGGCTGTGTTTGCTAATTGGCCAAAACTTTTGAAAAACGACCATAAGTGGCTATTCTTGCAAAAACAGCCTTCTGGCGCCCTGTTGGGACATTTCTGGCTATTTAGAAAAGAACGTCATCACCTAACTTTATTTATGACAACCTTTCATATTTTTGTTTTTGCAAAATAGGGTTGGACCCGATGAGGGTTGCCTACATATCCCACACCGGTGGGAATCAAACATGCGTAGTTCGGGAAATTTTGACGCAATTTTGAAAAAATATGGTACTAACTCATTTCATTTTTCGAAATTTTCTTTTTCTCCATTTTTTCTTTCAAAAAGTTTTGGCAGAGTTTCGAGGCATTTTTAAATATCGGGGTTTTCAAAATCGGATAAATTTTCTATCCTACCTCACTCTTGGTTTTTTCTGTTATTTTCTTTTAGCCGGTCAACAAACAAACCGAAACAAATAATGTACACATAGCAGGTAAGATGCATCAGGATGGTCTTTTATTTTGGGCTCACCTGTCCTAGACGGACCCAACCCCTGTGTTGAGTCCCCTATGTCAAATGCACGTGATGCAAACAACGCACCTACTAGGGATCCGGAATGAGGCTATGTTATTCTAAGTTTAAATTCTGGGTTTTTGTTCTAGACCTGGCTTACCCGAGCGGACAGCACGAGCCGGGGGGAAGGGGGGAGTGTACCGGGAATACAAAAGCTTCACCGGCTTTGCAACTTGTCCGGACCTCATTCTAAAATTTGGATATGACCCTAACAGAAAAGAAGTCACACTAAGTGCACACTTTACAGATGATTTAGAAGACTCAGAGAGAAGAGGGTTTCGTAACAATTTATATATAGTCAAAATAATATCAAAGAGGTAAACAGCGGCATTTAGCACATTAAGTTTAAACATGTAAAAACCAGATAATAAGACCAAATATAACAAAGTTATTCTAAGCTCGAATTATTGAACCATGAACCAGAGATTCTAGGAAATGTCCCCAGCAGAGTCGCCAGAGCTGTCACACCTCCTTTTTCCCGATAAGGGTGGGGATAAGGGAGTTTTTCCAACTTAAGTGACATAAATCAAATTTGGGATTATTTATTTAATTTCAGAATCGCCACCCAGATTTTTTACGGTGTTCTAAGACACCATTTATTTATTTTAAAATCTCAAATCGAGGAAATTTTGACTTCGTTAAAAGCCTGCGAACCAAAAGACCAGGTAAGGAATTCTGTTAACCCGAGAGAAGGTGTTAGGCACTCCCGAGTTCCGTGGTTTTAGCATGGTCGCTCAACTATTAATTAATAATTAGCCTAATTATCTGATTAATTACGTATTTTAAACTTATTGTGCATTTTTAAACCTTTTGAACTACTTTTAATATTTATGAAATTATTTTAAAATAAGTCACGATGGCGTACACTTTTCATTTTTGGACATGTTGCAAACCGCGCCACATGAAATGCACCCACGATTTACAACATTTTTATTTTAATTAATGTTCGAAGTATGGTCGGGTCGTATAAAATGCAAACCCAAATGGAATTTACATATCACGACTATGCCACGGGAGCCGTACCCATAGTCATGATGATTTAATTATGTGTCTAAAGCAAACTATGATTGTTCATAAGTTATTTGTTTTTTCCTAAGTTATTTGTGATATTAGCTTAAAAGTGAAAGAGGTATTTTGGACTACAAAATGTATGTTTGTTCAAGGTCTTCTAAAACTAAGTTTGTTAGCCTAAAAATTAGGATTTGGCCATATTGAAATCTTGCCCAGTTTCGTGCTTAAGTACTGGGCCAGTCCGATTTTTAAGCCACTTCGAAAGAGAAATTAGAAGCTGCCTAGCTTAAATTGGCTTATACAAGAAATTTTACCTGGAAAAAGTTATGGAATTTGAATTTACTAATGACACTAATGATTCATGAAACATATTATAGGGTTGGGATTTCAAATAGATTTACAAAGGCCATATAACATCAGAGGCTTTTAAAATCTGGGCCACGAATAGCAGGCCCAGTAAAGTCTTTTTTTCAAACCTCTTTGGGGTCCAACATTTTGGACCCGCCAGCCTAGGATTTTATCCTATCTTACGGGGCCCATGAAAATAAGATTTTATAAGTGACCTACAAGCATAAACATAAATGTTATTACATAATTTAGTATACTAATCATGCTTTATACATGAATCATTATCTACAAAATTTCAAACTAAAATAAAGAAGAAGAGAGTTAAACATTTACATTACAAAGCCATGGTACATAAATAGAGTTATCCTAAACGTCCTGATCAATAAAAGTGACTACTTGGAGCCTGAGTATCCAGCTGGGACAAATGAATCTGCAAATCCTCACTTGGGACAAGGATTTCGAATACATAGGAGGTTACTTTCTTATCTTGACTTCTAGGCAACAACTAATTTAAACATGCTAATTTTGGAATTAAACATGAAATCTTCAATTACCAAGGGAGGACAATCAAGCCTAAAGCCAAAAATAGACCTCATATTCAAATGATTACCACAAGGATTCAAGTTCAAACTTTCCTGAGACAAAACCTAATCCAAACATCCATATTTAGGCTAACTAAGAGGCATTCAAAACTCAAGTCTAACAAAATATGAATGAACTAGTATATTCGTTAAATCTGAAATTAAGCATAAAGAGGCAAATATTCAGACCATACCTAAAGGGATCAAAAACATCCACCAAAATAGACCAAATAAAGGTTAGAAATAGAAAGACCAGGCGTTCAAACAGAAATAGTGAAACCAGCACCAACAACCCATTAACCAAACCCAGAAAACCAGCTCAGAATGACCAATTTTATCCTAGAAAACCTCAGCAAAAACCAGAACTAAACGATATATTAAAACCATATTTTCTTGCCATAGTAGGAAGAGTTTTTCAGGGACTTTTGATTTGAAATGAGTAGGGAAGAACATAAGTGTGTATTTCAAGAGAGCATTTTTCAGAATCTCTGTATTTTCAAAGCAGTGTATCTATATGAGAGTGTCTAATGTGTATAGCATGTGTTTTTCTATAATGTGCGTGTGGAAATTTTCAGAATGAATATCTTTCTAATTGTGTCTGTAATTTTCAGAATAGAGTAGTCTATATATAGGCTGCCTAGAGAGGATATATTTTAAGAATATTCCTTATCCTAAAATCTGAAAATAGTACAGTACAACTGTCATCCCTATACTATTTTCAGCATCTTTTGTAACAGCTAGGACAGCTGTACATATTCTAGAAACTTCCTCTATTTTTACACTCTTTTTTTGTTTCTAAATTTATTGTTTTTACCCAGAAATTCAGATTTAATCACCTTTTTTATTTTATTATCTTCATTCTAGAAGTTTCTTGGGCTGTTACAGCCAAGATTCTTTACCTAGAATTCCTAAAATACCCTAAGACATCCCTGTAATTACCCCTTATTATTTAGGGCTAAGATAATTATTAAGTTGACTATTTTTTATCTAATTAAGTGATTAGTTACTATTTAAAGACTGGACTAAGCCTAAAACCTATCCAGGATGTTTGCTTACTTCAGAAATGGTTCAAAACAGTCCTAGTTAGATCATAAACTAATTGACTAAATCAGAAACTAAATGTAAATGAGCAGGGCAAGTAAACCTAAGCATGGATAATTACTATAGTCTTGAAACAATTACCTAATGCAATATCGGACTTTAAACGACTATCTTTAAATAGAAAATATTAAGGGAAGCAGGACAAATTAAAGGAAAGTAGGAAAATATTTAAACTAAACAACTAATTGATGAAATCAGAAGTTAAACCTAGGTCACTAATTCAAATAACCCCAAACATGTATGATTAAACTATAATGGAAGTTGATTAATTAATACAAATAAATGACTAGCAGGTTGTTTTAGAACAGTTAAAGAAAAAATGTGCAAAACCTAACCTAAGAGTCAAAATCAAAGAGTTACAAAGATCAAGATTAAACCTCTAACTAAACTGAGAAACAGTTCCTAACTAAAGTCAATCAAATTCATGGCTAATATTTTAGAATTTAGGCAACAAAATCAGGGGTTAACCTAAATTACTATTTTAAATCAACCTAAAACATGCATGAGTAAATTAAGCCGGGAATTAGTTAATTAATACACATAAATAGCTAATAGACTATTTTAAAAGAAGAAACAGTTAAAGAAAATCTGAAATCCTAAACTAAAACTAAAATCAGTTAAGTCATGCAAAACTCAGCAATTAAACCTCTAACTAAATTTAAAACAGTATTTAATAACAAAGGAGTGAAAATATATTAAACCTAAACTAATTAATATAAAAATCAGTAAGTAAACAAAAATCAAGACTAAACCTAAGCAAATAGTTTCAGTACACAAATAATCAAAGA
Source organism: Nicotiana knightiana (assembly GCA_005239525.1). Lineage (NCBI taxonomy): Eukaryota > Viridiplantae > Streptophyta > Magnoliopsida > Solanales > Solanaceae > Nicotiana > Nicotiana knightiana. The sequence continues at coordinate 95,501 of ML434026.1, read as the reverse complement.
AATAAGAGAGAGAGAGAGAGAGAGAGAGAGAGAGAGAGAGAGAGGGTACTAGTTAGTAGTAAAAAGGCTTGGCCGGAAAAAGTTGGGTCGCCGGACTTTGGCCGGATTCCAGCGGGTTTGAAAACGAATCAAACCCACATGAATCAATTTCTCTTGTCAAGAGCAGTTGACTCATGTAGGTTTGAGCCATTAAATCTCTTGATTTTGTCCAGTGGAGATTTTTAGGGTTTTTGATTTTTCGATCTAAAATTAATGGAGTTTGAGAGGTTTTTTGGGAAAGTTAATGAGATATTAAGGGTGAGGGTGAGGAGTATATAATTTGGGATGAGTTTGTTTTTGTTTTGGAGGTGGTCCGCCGCCGTGAGGCGATTTCCGGTCGGCGGACCACGGCGGAGACGGGGGAGTTAGGGAGGCTAGGGTTTGGGGTTGGGACAAAGATGAGAGAGTGGGGGTGTCTTTCTAGGGGGTAGGGGTCTGTTAGGACATATATATAGTATTTAGTGGGTCAGTTCCCAGCCGTTGGATCTGCAAAGATCAACGGCTGAGATAGATTGGGGTTGAAACGAGGTCGTTTTGGGTAAGCGGGGTTTGGACGGGTAGTGGACTAGGCTGGGTGTATTTTTGGATTAGGAAGGGGATTTGGGCCTAATTTAATAATCAGCCCAGTCTGATTTTAGCCTTTAAAAATTCATACTAATTCTAACCCAACTTAACTAAATCCTAATTAAAATCACTAAGGTATATTGATTAATTCTAACAGAATTTAATTTAACCATAATTTAACTAATGAGTCAATTTTAAAAGTAAAATCATTAATTAATACTCATAATTACCTAAAGAAGAATTTTTTTTTGTAATTTCTTCCTAAAATGATTAAATTATGCAACTAAGTATTACATTAAACCAAAAAACCTAATTATGCAAGATAATAAAAGTTTTAAATATTTTTGTTTTTTTTTATTTTATAAATTTTAAAAGATGAATTATGATCATAAAATGCAAATAATTCATAAATAAAGATTGAAATTCACACAAAAATCTAAAATTAATTTGTTTATCAAATTTTGTAGGAGTATTTTAATAGGTGAAAAATTACATGCTCACAATGAGGTTTTGGAACAGAGGCAATTTGAGCCCCCAGTTCATTGGGGCCTTTTGAGGTGCTTCAGAGGATAGGGGAGGTGGCTTTTAAGCTTACCTTGCCCCCCAGCTTGCCGAGTGTGCACCCAGTGTTTCATGTTTCCATGCTCCAGAAGTATATTGGAGATCCGTCCCATGTTTTGGACTTCAGCATGGTTCACTTGGAGGGTGATATGACTTATGATGTGGAGCCAGTGGCCATTTTGGTTCAACAGGGTCGAAAGTTGAGGTCAAAGGATATAGATTCAGTGAAGGTGCAGTGGAGAGGTCAGCCTATGGAGGAGGCCACCTGGGAGACCGAGCAAGAGATGCGGAACAGCTATCCACACCTATTTGAGACTCCAGGTATGTTTCTAGACCCGTTCGAGGACGAACATTTATTTAAGAGGTGGAGGATGTAACGACCAGGCCGGTCGTTTCGAGAGTTATAGCCCTATTTCCCGCATTTCTGCTTCCTTTTCTGTTCTTCGGCTATATTATGATATGCCGGGTTAGTTGGTTCAGGTCCATAGTGGTTTCGGGATGGAATGAAACACTTTGTCTTCTATTTAGAAGCTTAAGTTGGAAAAGTCAACTGGATGTTGACTTATGTGTAAACGACCTCGGATTTGGACTTTTATGGTTCGCTTAGCTCCGTTAGGTGATTTTGGACTTAGGATCACGTCCGGAATGTAATTTGGAGGTTCGTGGTAGAATTAGGCTTGAATTGGCAATTTTGGTTGACAGTGGAAACTTTTGATATCAGGGTCGGAATGGAATTCCGGAAGCTGGAGTAGGTTCGTAGTCATTTGTGACGTGTGTGTAAAATTTGAGGTCATTCGGACGTGGTTTGGTAGGTTTTGGCGTCGTTTGCGCAATTTGGATGTTTAGAAGTTCTTAGGCTTGAATCCGAGGGTAATTTCGTATTTTGATGTTTTTTTGGGTGATTCAAAGGTTCGACTAAGTTCGTATGTTGATATATGACTTGTTGTTATGGTTAGTTGAGGTCCCGAGGGCCTCGGGTGTGTTTCGGGTGGTTACCGGATCAATTATTGGTGTTGGGAGACAGCTGGTTTGCTGGTTTCTGAAGCTACTGGTGTATTTCGCACCTGCGGAAGGGAGCCGTAGGTGCGAGGTCGCAGGCGTGTGTGGGAGTTCGCAGGTGCGAAGAGTGTTGAGTTGGGATAGATACGCAGGTGCGAGATGGTGGTCACATATGCGAGCTCACAGGTGCGAGACCTGGAGCGCAGATGCGGAAAGGTGGAGTTGGTCAGTTTTCACAAAAGCGGAGGGTTACGTGAAATTTCTGCAGGTGCGGTGGCGCAGAAGCGTGAAATGGTTTTTGGTCCATTTCCATGTCGATTTTTGGAGCTTTTGGGGTGATTTTGGAGGGGAGATTCAAGGTTTTTCAGTGAGGTAAGTTGCTTGAGCTCTATTTAGGGGTGGGCATATTTCGGTCGAAACCGAATAAACCGACCGAACCGAAATTTTTTTATTTCGGTTTCGGTTATTCGGTTTCTTCGGTCGGTTTCGGTTTAAAATTTTAAAATTTCAGTTTTTCGGTTCGGTTTTCGGTTATTAAGTTATTTAGTTCGGTTAACCGAAAAATTGAATTATTAGCATATAGGTTCTTTAAGTTATATATAGGTTAAGCCCATAAGTAATAATTTAATACTATTAGGTCCAATCTATCAAAGATTCAACCCAATTAAGTAAGTCCATCAACTTCCCAATCTTAAAGACTTTCACTCTATTAATACTTCCATAGCATATATGATAAATATCGAGAGGATTTCACACAGAGTTGTAATTTACACTATGTTTGAATTTTATGATCCATAGAAGTGTGCAAAGTTTAGTCTATTTTTTTATGAACACAATATTTTCAACAATTTCGAAGTTTTGGAAAAAAACAACAAATTCGACGATCCTATTATTACATAGAAGGATCCCAATATGATAATGTTCAAACCTAAAACCGAACAAAAATAACCGAACCGAAATTAGAAAAACCGAACTTATTTCAGCTCGGTTTCGGTTACTACTTTTACAAAACTGAAAATCGAATAACCGAATCGAATTTCTTCAAACCGAATCGAACCGACCGAACGCCCACCCCTAGCTCTAATACTCTTGTCTATGGTGTTTTCCAATTGTATTATCATCTAATTAGTGGAATTTAGGGTGAAAATAGGGGGTTAGGGCTTGGGATTTTGGAGAGTTTGATTTGAAGATTTGAAGGACCAAATGATGTCAAATTTTGACAAATTTCGTATGTATGGACTCGTGAGTGAATGGCTTTCTAGTTTTGTAATTTTTGTCGGATTTCGAGACGTGGGCTTGGGAGCCGGGTTTGAACCAATTTCGGGTTCTTGGTCTAATTTGGTAGTTTTTCTTGTGGAATTCATTCCTTTAGCGCATATTGATGGTATTGTATTGGTTGTGAATAGATTCGGAGCATTTGGAGGTCAAATCGAGGGGCAAGAGCATAGCGGAATAGAGATTTCCTCGGTTTGAGGTAAGTAACGGTCTTAAATATGGTCTTGAGGGCAAGAAACCCCGAGAAATTCATATGTTGTTGATATTTAGAGGTGACGCACACGTTGGGTGACGGGAGTGTGAGCGTGCACTGAGTGGGATTGAAACTTGGTCCGTCCCGGCAGACTGTAAAGTTAAATACACCTTTGTTATTACCTGTTCACTCTTGTTTTCGAGTTATTAGTTGTCTTACATGTTAGAAACCATGCTTAGGTTATATGGAAACCCTGTTAGGACCCGTAGTGGTCGCGAACTTGTTGTATTGACTATTTAATTGATGTCTTGTACTCAGTCATTGTTTGCTTATGCATTTTATCTCATCTCTCTCCCATGATTTGATTTGTACTTGTTATAGTCTTTGTTTGTGATGTTGTTGTGATAATTGTGAGGCTGGAAAGGCTAGTGACTGATATAGGGCCTGAGTGCCGGGTTTAGCACGGTGGGAGATATGTTGGATCGGACTGTGTGCCGCAGTAAATGTTGGATCGGGTTGCACGCTTCAACAAGCCTTAGGGCCATGATATTGGATCGGGCTGCACGCCGAAACATTACTTGGACTGGGCTGAATGCCACAGCAATATATGGATCGGGTTGCACGCCGCAGCAGTATTGGGTCGGGCTGCACGCCGCAGCAATATAGCACTTGGGTTGTAGGAGCCCCTCCGGAGTCTGAAACCCCCACTGAGCGCAGGTACCTTGATTGTGAGTAGTGAGGCTGAGAGTCGAGTGATTGAGCTGTCAAGATAGAGAAGTGACAGTAGCCCCGGCGAGGCTACGTATTGCTTTTGTTTATTGATGCACATTGTTGCTAGTCATTGCTGTTTTGATGTTTTGAAGGACTTATACTGTTTCGCATGAGCTTGAAATGTTTTGATTTTAAAACATCGATTTGAAAGCATGCCTAAATTCCTTTGCTGAAATTTTTGAAAAGAACTGTATTATGTGTAGCTCGGCGTTATTTTTCTAAGTTCCTTATTTAATTCTGTTACTTACTGAGTTGGAAGTACTCACGTTACTCCCTGCACCTTGTGTGCATATTCAAGTGAGCCCGTTCGTAGAGATCATTGAGTCTGTGCGCTTTGGGTTGTCGGAGACTTACGAGGTAGATGCTGGCATCCGCATCCCTTGATTTATCCTTTATTATTATCTTTTTTTTTTTCTATTTTGGTATTAGTGGAACATTGTAAACCTTGGGGTTAGTCTGGTTTAGATGCTCGTGACTTAGTGACACCCCGATGTCGGGCTTTCTTTTTCGCATTTTATTTTGAGTTGAACTCCTTGTGAAGCTTTTATAATGAATAATTTTGAAATTATCTCTTAAAATTATATATCAAATTTTTTTGGTAATGTGTCGGTTTTCCTAGTACCACCATAGGCGCCATCACGACATGGTTAGTTTTGGGTCATGACAGTGGATAGATACGAGTGGTTTGGAGGCGGAATCTAGAGGCAAAAATGTGATTGAGAATTGAGTGGCCTTTGGAGTGAGGTAAGTGTTTTGTCTAACCTTGACTTGAGGGAATTAGGAACCCTCAGGCTATGTGTTATGTAAATTTCATGTAAGTGATGTATATTCAAGGTGACAAGTGCTTATGCGCCGCCGAATTACCGGTTTTCCCTATATTTCTGCTTTCTTTAATTATCTATTTCCCTGTCTAACTTGTTCTATGCTCTAAATGTGTTTCTATGCCTAATTGCTACCTGATAATCAATGTCTTCTGCCGTTTATGATATTAAGTCTTTTTCATAGTTTCATGATTTCCTACTATTTTCTCAAGTTGGTTTACTTGCATCTTGTAGTTGTAAACTTCTGGATTTGGTCTCGTTGCGTAGAATTGCTTATGTAGATTCTCTTGTTGTGCAAGGTTTACTATTTGGTTCAGTTGGTATTTATGGATTTGTAAAGGCTTCCCGTAATTTGAATTGTGAATTTGACTATCTACATTGAGTACTTGGTATTGATATGGTGGGATCAGGTTGCGCGCTGCAACAAGTGAAATAAGGGTGAATATATATTGTACGGTGGGATCGGGTTGCACGCCGCAATAGGTGTAATAAGGGTGGATTGTTTTGGTGGAATAAGGGTGAATTACGATTCTGATATTGTGATACGGTAGGATCAGGCGGCGCGTCGCAACAACTTATGTGTTATATTTCTCTGAGATGTGTTAGTTTTATGGTAATTTCTTTCGCACTTAAGGATTAGTAAATTCTGAATGTTGCTGGCTTATTTCCTGGAATTGTTGTTATTATTTGAAATTTTACTGCTTTACTTCATTCTCTATTTCCTTTTTCTGTCTTTATTATATATATTTCGTACAAGTTGTAATGTGAGTAAACCGTTTTACCCTCGGCAATACTTCGTCGAGGTTAGGCTCGGTACTTACAGAGTACATAGGGTCGCTTGTACTCATACTACACTCTGTGTTTCTTGTGCGGATTTTGGCATTGATCCCAGCTGATCGAGAGGCGTAGCAGCTCAAACTGGTTCATTGGAGACTCAAGGTAGATCTGTTGGTGTTCGCAGACCTTGAAGTCCCCATCTATCTTTTCCTGTTTTACTGTTTCTTTCGTTCAAACAGTTGTATTTCCTTTAACTTTACTTGTAGTAAATCATAGAAGTTCGTGAATTGTAACTCTGGATCCGGGACTGTAGTAAATATTAAAGCTTTTATATTAATCTACACTCGGGTTATTTCTATTTAGCTTATTTGATGTTATTTACTGAATTGAGCAAGCATTGGATTAATAATTATCTGACGTTGGCTTGCCTAGAAGTGAAATGTTAGGCACCATCACGGTCCTGAATGTGGGAATTTCGGGTCATGACAAGTTGGTATCAGAGCCCTAGGTTGCCTAGCTCTCACAATTCACGAGCAGACTTAGTAGAGTCTGGAGGATCGGTACGGAGACATCTGTACTTATCTTCCAAAGTCTATGAAGTTTGGAATAAATTTCACTTCTATTTTTCTCTATCATGCGATTTTGTTTTCTCAATGCTAATTTAACTCTTCTAATATTATTCTCTCGCAGATGGCGAGAACACGTATCGCATCTTCAGCTGAGCAACAGTCAGAGCCTCCGGTGGTAGCTCCTACGAGGGGCAAAGGTCAAGGTCGAGGTTGAGGCCGAGGCAAGGGCAGGGTTGAGCCTAGAGCCCAAGTAGTAGCCCCAATAGTGGACCCTCAGGTAGAGTTTGACGAGGAGGTTCTAGCCCAGACTGTTCTTGTCGGGCCAACTTAGGTTCCGTAGGGGTTCATTGCCACCCCAGTACTTCAGGACGCTTTGGTCTGTTTAGTGGGCCTTATGGAGAGTGTGTCCCAGACTGGCGTATTTCCTATGGCACTAGCAGTCTCTCAGGCTGGAGGAGGAGCACAGACTCCTGCTACTCACACTCCGGATCAGATGGCTCCCCAGTATCAGACTCCAGCAGCTCATCCAGTAGGAGTAATTCAGTTGGTTGTTGCAGCACATACCAACGATGGGTCATCTATGTCTTCTGAAGCTTTATGAGATTGGATAGGTTTACCAAGATCTTTCCAGTTCACTTTACCGGTGCTTCTTCAGAGGATCCCAAAGAGTATCTTGATAGCTGTCATGAGGTGCTACGGAACTTGGGTATAGTGGAGACTAATAGGGATGATTTTGCTGCATTTCAGATGCCAGATTCTGCCAAGAAATGCTGGAGAGATTATTTTTTGACCAGACCAGTCGGGTTTCCTGCTCTTACTTGGGACCAATTCTATCAACTCTTCCTAGAGAATTTCTCCCTATCACATTGAGAGAGGAGCATCGCCGTTAGTTCGAACGTCTCAAGCAGGGCATTATGACTGTTACTCAATATGAGACCCGTTTTGTATATTTGACCCGCCATGCTCTTCTTATGCTTCCTATTGAGAGATAGAGGGTGAGGAGGTTTATTGATAGACTTGCTCAGCCTATGAGATTGCAGATGGCTAAGGAGACTGGGAGTGAGATTTCTTTCAAGCGGCTGCCAATATCTCCAGGCGAGTCGAGCTGGTTCTTGAACAGGGAAGTCAGGGTATAACAAGAGACCTCGTCATTCCGGTGGGTTCAGCAGTGCCTCATCTGAAGGAAGGGGTACTTTTGGTAGAGGCTTTCCTCCCAGGACATTTCATTCAGTGCTTCAGGCATCCCACAGTGCTTCAAGGAGTCGTTGTCCTTATGTGCCTCATTCTGGACAGCCAGCCTACAGTGCACCACTAGCTCCTATCAGTGCACCTCCTATTCAGAGTTATTAACGTGGTCATCCGGCCCGTTCGGGTCAGTCTCAGTTTCTGTAGCCACAATACTAGGATGTATGTTTCAAGTGTGGTGGTTATGGGCATATCAGGAGGACTTGTTCGAGATTATTGGGCATGCCGCCATTGCATCAGGGTTGTCGTGCCATGGTTCCGACACCAGTTGCTACACCACCTGCTCAGCCACCCAGAGGTAGGGGTCAGGCAGCTAGACGTAGAGGCCAGACTGTTAGAAATGGAGGTCATGCCGTTAGAGGTGGAGTCCAGCCAGCTAGAGGTTGTCCCAGGGACGTGGTTCAGAGTGGTGTGACCTAACCCTGATGTTATGCTTTTCCATCCAGGCCTGAGGCTGAGTCAACCGACGATGTTATTACATGTTTGCCCCCTTTTTCTCGCAAAATCGGGTTTTGATATTTTTCGGGAAAACTCCTTTCCTTTTGGGAAAGGGGGTATGAAAATTGAAGAGTCGCCACCTAACAGATTTAAGGTGTATTAGGAACCTAATGCAAGTAACTCATAAAACTAGTCTACATTACCAGAGATTGGGTAAGGGCTTGAAATTACCCTGAGGGGAAGGTGTTAGGCACCCCTCAAGGTCCACAATGGTGGGTCTCGGCCAAACTTACTTGGTGAATTAGTCATTTAACAGATAAGCAGTCTAAGCACACATATGTAAATAAGATAAAGGAAATTTAATAGGTAAGCAGTCTAAGCACATATATGTAAATAAGATAAAGAAACTTTAATAAGTAAGCAGTCTAAGAACACAATTGTATAAAGGTAGGGAAATCCTAAGTTATTAGCCTACAGGATCACATTTGTACAATGCTAGATAATCCTTCCTCAACTAGAGGGGTTACACGTGGAATTAGCGTACAGGTCACCATATTCGTTTACTACCCGATTACCCTCCCCTTAGCGATTGTATAAGCGGTTTTCATTAACGAACTCTACGCGTGTGTTACCCGTCCGTTCCTTGTGGTTCTGGAGGTGTTTAGGACCATTATTTTTAGGCAGTTCTAGACTCTCCTAAAGTGTTTAAAAAGGAAAATCTAAGCGACAAAAAAGAACAAACAGGACTATCAAGTAAGACAACAATTAAGGGCTCATGTTTACCTCCACAAATAAACTGGCAATTATCACGTCTCAAACAGCAAGATTTCAAATGTTTCAGAAAAGGTCCTAGAACATGATATCTAGGTGAGCATGACAACAGAGAATGTGAAGCATTATGTTAAGGCGAAATAGTAAAGACCTAATCAGTTTACCTATTGATTTTTAGAACCTATTGAATCTGGACAGTCACAAATAAACAAAGCATAGTTTTACAATTTTTAAAAGGCCTTAATTACCTATAGGCTTGCCTAAGCGTGGTTCGGGGATACCCTATAACATGCTTTCTAAAAATGCAATAGAATTCTAGAAATTGACTAAAGGAAAGCAAACAGTTTGAGTTTTAATACGTCCTATAAACATGCTTGTCTAGGTGCTGATTATCACGAAACCGATTTCATAAATATTTATCCTATAACATGGTGTCTAGGCGTTAAAATTGCTTTTAAACATGCTTATAGACAGGACGGTTATTGATTTAGGCGATGCAGACATGATTTAAAGCGAATACAAAAACAGTCCTAAAGCAGGATTTCTAATGCACACCAAGGATGGACATTTTTATTAAGCAGAATTACAATGGTAACTTAATAACAGGATTTCTAAGTGATCATGATGATGCAGAAGCAGAATTCCATAACAAATGAGGTAATGAACCTATAACATGTTGCCTAGTATGCCAAGCAATCCTAAGAGCATGGCTTCTAATGCAAGCAAATAAACTTAAGAACATGATTTCTAATGCAAGCAATAGTCACAATAATCCTAAGGGCATGATTTCTACCCGGTTTTCCCACAAAAATTACATAAGAATCCCTTCCCTTTTACTAATTTCCCCAATATCTGTTTATAAAGGTTATTATTACATATCATAAATGAATGAATCACATAATAAATATAAGATATGCTATAGGGAGCCTGAGATAGGACCAAAGTGAACTTGGAAATACCAGGCCTTCAATAACAGTCTAGGATGCCAAAGTCTCATAGCCAATAGGGTGTCCTGGTGTGTCAAAGTTCCCTAAGGACCTCAGTGATCCTGGGCGATGCTCACACCAAGATCCTTTGAGTAGGGAAGTGATTATGTGCAGTGTGGAAAGGCCATCCCCAGTGTCCCAGATTTCAGAGGAATCTCATGGATTCCTAGGCAGTACACGCAGTGGAGGGGCAGAACTTAAGTAATCTAAGAGTAGAAGTGAGAGTGCTTGACATAGTTTGGAAGAAATTATTAAAAATAGTGTTGAGGTAAAAATTTCAGGAGTGAAAAGGTTTTCAGGAATAGAAACAGTTCTTAAAAATGTTAAGAGTAAAAAAATTTTGGAAACAATTAGGAGAAGAAGAAAGATTCAACAAGCAACCACACAGTCATAACACTTAGAGTGCCCAGACTCAAAACCATTTATTACTTGTTTCTAAGTGAAGGCAAACAAGTTTACAATCGGGATCAGGGGATTGGGAACATAGAGGCTTAAGTCAGAAACACATGAACAGGGTAATGGGGGAAGCACATTGACCAGCCAGTACATAGAACAAATAGGAACTGATTGGCAACCAGAACATAAAAACTATTACTTCGAAATATTAGCACAGGGATCATGCTTGAAATTAAAGTGGTAATGGATAATAAACTTAGATACAGAATATGAGAATGGTCATGTTGAAGACAGGGGTCTACTACATAGATCCAGTCATGCCAATTAGGATTAAACAAATACATTAGGAGTTTATGATACTGACGTGAGCATACTAGTCAAGGGAAGTAAACAAGAACTCAAGTAAGCATGCTGGTCAAATATCACACAAGACAAATGAGACCTAGACATGCTGACTAAACATTTGAGCAAGAGAGGGTAAGATTCCAGCATATTCAGCAAAGCAGTAAACAGGAAGACAGTTAAATACATAACCAATTAAACTAGTGCGGAAACAAACATGGATTTAACAACTATGGAGCACATAGGGTTGAATTTCAAAATTGAAATAAGAACATACCAGTTAAGGAAGCAAGATACAGAAAGTAAAGTAGGTAGAATTCCACAGTCTAGCCTTGACTTTCAACTGACTAGACAAGCAATGAGCACAAGTAGCAGAGAGAGAGAGAGATGAGAGAAAGTTTTTGTGTGTGTGTGTGTGTGTGTGTGTATTTTTTGAACTATCGTTCGTGTCTTTTAGAGGTAAAACAAGAGTGTATATATAGTACTTTAGGAGTAGAACAAATAAGGTAAAATAATCAGAAGTCAGTCAATTAAGGGCAATCACAGGATCACAGAATCAGTTAACATAAGGGAGTCCGGAATACACCCCTTAATTAGGGGTAATCACCTAACGGTAACAGCAAATGGGTTTAATTAAGGCAAGGAGTCCAAATCATACCAAATAAGGGATCGGTAAGAATCCCAAAATCATACGGACAACAAACTAAGACAAGTGTAATCAATTAAAGTTGCAAAATAGGGAAACAAATAAGATCTGTGCACACATATTTTAACAGGGCAAAATAATAGGCAATAATCAGTAAGAATCTTCAAAAGAATAATGATTTTACCAGAAGAATCACTCAGGTTCCATAAATAGAAAATAAATGAGTAAAACTTCACAGAATTACCGGGTTTAACAAGAAAACTGGTTCGAACCCTAGCAGAGTCAATTAGGGCAAAAATCCTCAAGAATACTGGGTTTTAACAGGGAAAACATTTAAGTCAAAAAATGGGGTAAACCAATACAACTGGTATCACAGAAACACCCAAAGTATCGAAGCAAAGATTGAAGACTAGTATATCACATTGAATCAATTAGGGTTTGGATATTCTTGCAAAAGTCAGTCACGATGATGAAAGAACAATTAATTAAGCACTTAGAAGTAAGAAAAGTATTTGAAAAACAGTTTAGGACGAACCCTAGTTTAGGAAGAGTGATTAAAAATTGAAATAGCTAATTAAACAAGAGATTTTTAAAGGAAAACACTTAATAGTACTCGAATCACCCCATATCTATAAAGATCTAAGAAGAATCGACAGTAATGAATTAGGGTTTTCAAAAAAAAAAGTAGAGGCGGAGAGAATAGGTCAAGAACCCATAGATCCATAATAAAACAAGGAGAAATCCCTTACTTACAAACAAAAATGGCCTGAGAAAGGCCGGTGAACAAGTTTCGAACCAGAACCAGTTGGATTTCCTTGAGATCCTCTCAAGGACTCATGAAGTCGAAGAGTCATGGCGTATAGAAGACCAGGGTTGGTCGGAGAAGACATAGAAGCACCATGGGAAGGAGGTTTACGCTGGTGACGGCGTTTAGGGTTAGAGTTCGGTCAAGAGAGAGTTGAGAGACGAGGGAGATGATGACGGCGGAGTTGGAGGGAATGAAAGGGTTAGGGGTTAGGTTTTACGATTAATTATGGTAAGAGGGTTTGTGAACCGTTGACCTAAAAGATCAACGGCCACGATTAAACGGGGTATTGAGTCGGGCAGGTATAGGTTTGGGCCTAAGGGGTTTGGGTTGTCTTTTCAAGGGGTTTGGGCCGTCTTTTAATGGGGTTTGGGCTAATGTTTGAGGGGGTTAAGTCTGAAAATAAAAGGGGTTGTTTATTAAATACCCAAATAATTGATAAAAAAAATAATTTATAAAATAATTAATAAATTACAAAAAATAATTTTCATGCATAGAAATGTTTTAAAACAATTACTGAATATTTTTAAAAAATATGATGAGCTATTTTCTGGTAAAATAATGTAATAATGCATGCATGGGCTATAATTGCAAAGTTATTGCAATTGTAACCCAAACAACATAAATGTGGCTATTTGTGCAATAATTTAAGCTTAATATGAATATAGATAACAAAATTAAACCATAAAATGTTATAAAGTCATTTGTGATGCAATTTTTATTTATTTATGTAAATGAAATACTGGGATAAATTAATTAAAACTCCCTTGAAAATGTAGAAATTATGGAAAAATGTCAATTGATGCAAATGCATAGTTTTGAAGGTATATATATATATTTGAAAAAGTATTATAGGAAAAAATTGGGTATCAACAGCTGCCTCTATTTACCCGGGAAGGATGAAAGAGTTGTCGGGTAAAGATATGATGGCCAATTTTGACCGAGCGAGATGATTTGAGAGATTTAGCCCAAACTCTAGTTCCTGAGCTGCCTACATATCCCTAGTTTTATAGGAATCAGGTCGTGTGTAGTTCTGGATTCATCGGCGGAATATACCGATGAAGTCATCACAAGAACGGATACGAGATTTTGGCATAGGTGAAAAGATGGTTATGGTGAGCGGTCAGGTTTGAGTTAATTTGTAGGAACTGGAGCGGGATCGATCCTGTTGGGACAACGGTTGCTTATCGGGTCACCTGCAAGTAAAGAGACACTACGAGCATATATTTGTGTGGAAATTTAAACATGATGCAGATTCCCTTCGGACCATGAGAATTGTCTTCGGGCAGTTAGGATGATGTCTTTAGACCATGATGTTCTAGGCCATGAATTGTTCAGTGAGAGATTCACAGGCCATGAAATGATGTTCTCGGGCCATGAAAGTGGTGCCTCCGAACCATGACGCCTTTGAATAATGATATGCAAATTTGAGAGATCCTCAGGCCATGGCATGGTGTCTTCCTGCTATGAGGATGATGCCTTTAGACTATGACGCCTTTCGACAAGTTGATATTTCAGCCCGTGAGATGCAATAATATGATGTCAAGAGCAACAAGACAAGGCTTAGTTTTGTGAAGTTGAGGGAAGACTTAGCCCGAAAGAAGAGTAAATAGACTCTTGTCGGAGAGACATCACTTAGTCTCGGCAATTAGAAAGCCAATGATTGGCCTTATGCAAATAGGAGGCAGAGCTTAGCCTTATGAAAATATGGAGGCAGGGCTTAGCCTTATGCAGATGGAGACAGAGCTTAGTCTCATGCAAGATTCGGGACATGGCTTAGTCCCATGCAATTGAAGACAGATCATAGCCTTATGAAAATATGGATGCAGGCTTAGCCTCATGCACAATAGAGACAGAGGTTAGTCTCATGCAAGATTCGGGACAAGGCTCAGTCCCATGCAGATAAAGGCAGAGCTTAGCCTTATGCAAATATGGAGGCAGGGCTTAGCCTCATGCAGATATGGAGGCAGAGCTTAGTCTCATGCAAGATGCGGGATAGGGCTTAGTCCCATACAGCTGAAGGCAGAGCTTAGCCTTATGCAAATGGAGGCAGGGCTTAGCCTTATGCAGATGGAGACAGAGCTTAGTCTCATGTAAAATTCGGGACAGGGCTTAGTCCCATGCAGATAAAGGTAGAGCTTAACCTTATGCAAGTATGGAGGCAGGGCTTAGCCTCATGAAGATATGGAGACAGAGCTTAGTCTCATGCAAGATGCGGGACAAGGCTTAGTCCCATGCAGATGAAGGAAGAGCTTAGCCTTATGCAAATGGAGGCAGGGTTTAGCCTCATGCAGATGGAGACAGAGCTTAGTCTCATGCAATATTCAGGACAGGGCTTAGTTTCATGCAAATGAAGGCAGAACTTAGCCTTATGCAAATATGGAGGCAGGGCTTAGCCTTATGCAAATGGATACAAAGCTTAGTCCCGTGAAAAATTTGGAACAGGGCTTAGTCCCGTGCAGATGAAGGCAGAGCTTAGCCTCATGCAAGATGTGGGACAGGGATTAGTCCGATGCAGAATAGAATAAATAGCAGATGATAGTAGAGTTTTCTTAGCTGGTAGTAAACTTCAGTATCGCAGTTGTTATGAAGATTGTGACTTTGAAGCATGTATATTCTTTGTTCCTGCATCCAAAGAAAAATTGTGAGTTCTGTAAAGGAGGAGGTTGGTTCGCGCCTCCGTCGGCTTGCTTTGCTTGGTGCGGGGATCTTGTTCAAATCATTAGGGCAGCGTTTCGCTAAACAGAGTTATTTTGCAAGCAAGCATACATAGTTTTCAAAGGACATAGTAAAATATTTTAAGAAATTTGTTAGATGAACCAATGATTGTGACACGATTCGAGACATCGCGACTTCTCTTGTCGTATTATTTTGAGGGTCCTCCTCAATATTCTTCCCCAGTTAGATGGACAAACATCTCTGACTGTTGTACATGCTGCTAACGGCTAAACTTGCTTTGGAATTTTGAGGGTCCTCCTCAAAATTCGGCCCTAGTTTCCGATTATGGGGGGAAATAAGATTTTTATTGAATTGTGACCAAACCCAAAGGGCTACCTACGTATCCCCTCTTAAATGGGAATCAGGTTGAGCGTAGTTCAATTTACAACATTTTCGGAAACATAAATAGTTACACATAGTATCTCTTGACTGCATCTGAATTGATCGGTTTTGGCCAGACTGCTCTGTCTATTTCTGCAAGTATAAGGGCTCCTCCTGTCAATACTCTGTGAATCATGTAAGGACCTTGCCAGTTGGGAGAGAATTTCTCTTTGGCTTCGTCCTGATATGGAAATACCTTCTCCAACACCAGCTGCCCTGGTGTGAACTGTCTCGTCTTGACTCTTTTATTGAAGGCTCTGGACATCCTGCCTTGATAAAGTTGCCCATGACACACTGCATTCATCCTTTTTCCATATATGAGGGCTAGCTGCTCATAGCGGTTCTTTATCCATTTTGCATCGTTGAGCTCAGCTTCTTGTATGATCCTCAAGGAAGGAATCTCCACTTCGGCAGGAATAACAACTTCAGTATCATAAACCAGTAAGTAGGGAGTAGCCCCGGTTGATGTGCGGACTGTGGTACGGTATCCTAATAAAGTGAATGGCAGCTTCTCATGCCACTGTTTGTGATTTTCTACCATTTTGCTCAGTATCTTCTTGATGTTTTTGTTAGCGGCTTCTACAGCTCCGTTCATTTGAGGTCTATAGGATGTGGAATTTTTGTGCTTGATTTTGAAAGTCTCACACATGGCCCTCATCAGATCACTGTTGAGATTGGAGGCATTGTCAGTGATGATTGATTCTGGAACTCCAAACCGACAAACAATCCAGTCGCGAACAAAATCTGCCACTACTTTTTTAGTCACTACCTTGTAAGATGCTGCTTCGACCCATTTGATGAAGTAATCAATAGCTACTAAGATGAATTAGTGCCTATTTGAGGCGGTGGGATCGATTGGACCAATGACATCCATTCCCCAGGAGGCGAATGGCCAAGGTGAGATTGTTGCATTGAACTCATTTGGCGGCACTTTTATCATATCCGCATGTACTTGACATCGGTAGCATTTTCAGACATACTGGATGATATCTGTCTCCACAGTCATCCAGAAATAATCGGCCCTAAGTATATTTTTTGCCAAGACGAAGCCATTCATGTGCGGGCCGCAGGTCCCAGAATGTATCTCCTCAAGTAGTTTAGAAGCCTCTCTTGCATCGATAGATCTCAATAATCCCAAATCAGGAGTTCTTCTGTACAGGTTTCCTCCGTTGTGGAAGAAATTGTTGGACAACCTCCAAAGCCTACGTTTCTGAGTATGATTTACATGCTCCGGGTATTCTCCTTTTGCCAAATATTCCTTGATATCGTGGAACCAAGGCTTCCCGTCTATCTCTTCTTCAACATGGGCACAATATGTCGACTGGTTATGGATCCTTACTGGGATAGGATCAATGAAGTTCTTGTCTGGATGTTGTATCATTGATGACAAAGTGGCCAATGCATCGGCAAACTCGTTCTGAACCCTGGGAACATGCTGAAACTCTATCCTCGTGAACCTCTTTCTCAATTCCTGCCCATGGTGGCAATATCTTGGAATTCTTGGTAACCCATTCTCCTTGTACCTGGTGCACAAGCAAATCTGAATCACCGATTACCAGCAGCTCCTGAATATTCGTGTCAACGGCCATGTTGAGTCCTAGGATGCAAGCTTCATACTCTACCATGTTGTTGGTGCTGGGAAATCTGAGTTTAGTAGATACCGGGTATTGTTGGCCAGTTTTCGATACCAAGACAGCTCCAATGCCGGCTCCTTTTAAATTTGTCGCTCCGTCAAAGAACATCCTCCAACCGTCGTAGGATTCAGCAATATCCTCTCCTATGAATAGCACCTCTTCATCGGGAAAATACATTTTCAGGGGTTCGTATTCTCCTTCCACAGGGTTCTCAGCAAGATGATCGGCCATTGCCTGTCCCTTGACTGCTTTCTGAGTTACATAAATAATGCCGAACTCACTCAACAGGATTTACCACTTAGCCAGTTTTCCAGTGGGCATGGGTTTCTGAAAGATATATTTCAAGGGATCCATCCTTGATATGAGGTACGTTGTGTAAGCACAGAAGTAATGCCTCAGCTTCTGAGATATAAAGGTCAAGGCGCAACAGGTTCGTTCCAATAGAGAGTACCGTGCTTCATATGGAGTGAATTTCTTACTCAGCTAATAGATAGCTTGTTCCTTTCTCCCTGTCTCGTCGTGCTTCCCCAGAACGCAGCCGAAGGCTCCATCTAACACTGCGAGGTAGAGTAGGAAAGATCTACCTGGCTCTGGCGGGGCCAAAACTGGTGGTGTTGATAGGTACTCCTTGATCTTGTCGAAAGCTCTTTGACAATCCTCGGTCCAACTAGTTGCAGCATCTTTCTTCAACATCTTAAAAATTGGCTCACATATAAATGTGGACTGGGCTATGAATCGGCTGATGTATTTTAGCCGTCCTAGAAAACTCATTAGATCATTCTTACTCTTCGGCGGTGGCAGCTCCAGGATGGCTTTGACTTTTGACGGATCCAATTCTATCCCTCGGCGGCTGACAATGAAGCAAAGTAACTTTCCGGCAAGGACCCGAATGCACATTTTGTGGGGTTTAACTTCAGGTTGTACTTTGCAATCTGTCGAAGAATTTCCTCAAGTCTGCTATATGATCTGTATCCTTCTTGGAATTAATGATGACAATTCCCACGTACACCTCAATCTCTTTATGTATCATGTCATGAAAGATAGTACTCATGGCCCTCATGTAGGTGGCCCCAACATTTTTTAGGCCGAGCGGCATCATCTTGTAACAGTATACCCCCGATGGTGTAATGAAAGCGGTTTTCTCAGCGTCCTCCTCGTCCATCCAAATCTGATGGTAACCGGCAAAACAATCCACAAATGACTGGAGTTTATGTTTGGCACAATTTTCAATTAGGATGTGTATGTTTGGAAGCAAAAAATCATCTTTCGGGCTGGCTCTGTTGAGATCCCGATAATCGACGCAGACTCTGACCTTCCCATCCTTCTTTGGCACCGGCACGATGTTGGCCAGCCAAGTTGGATATTCGATCACTCTAAGAACCTTGGCATTGATTTGCTTAGTAACCTCCTCTTTGATTTTCAGACTCATGTCAGGCTTGAACTTCCTGAGTTTCTGCTTCACTTGCGGACACATTGGGTTTGTAGGAAACTAGGAAATCTGTGCTCCACAATGGATGTACTTTACCCATTCATATCATCGTATGACCATGCAAAGATGTCCTCATATTCTTTCAAGAACTGTGTGTACTCTTTCTTTTCTCACGGCGACAGGTGAATGCTGATGTGGGTCTCCTTGACGGTTTCTGAATCTCCCAGGTTGACTATTTCTATTTCATCCAGATTGGACTTAGTCTTGTTCTCAAAGTCTTCTACTTCTATGACGATTTCCTCGGGTATGACATCTTCTTCCTCTGAATCATTATCCTTCTGTTGCGTTGTCTCATTACATGTCACAATTGTTGGTTCATCAAGACAGGAAATAGTAATGCTATATAGATAAATATATTAGAGAACAATGGTAATAATAAATATCATTCCATTGAACATAAAAGCTATTTTCAATAATTTAAAAAACTTTTTTCGAACGCTGGAGATTTTATTTAAAACAAATGCAAAAAGGGAAATCATTTTCTTACAAAACAAAATAAACAATGTTGTTCAGCCTTGCTACCCTGGGACTCGTCGGGCCCTGGATGGTCTGACAGTCCAATTCTTGAGGAATGATCCTTTCTCCACAGCTCGGATGGTAGGGCCTTCCTCCTCCTCCTCCTCCTCAAAAATTACACAACAGTCCATGTCCTCATCCTCCAGGAACAAGTTCCTTAAAGCTACCAGTGCTTCCTCCTCCTCTGATCCCCATATGACGTCGGTCTACTGAAAAGTCTGACTCAGGTGTGGTACAGGCTGCTCAAGTGAATAGTACCGACCACACCACGGTGGTGACCAATCATTGTATTCTTTCCAGGTGTACTGACATCCCAACCTGAAAGTAGTACCATGGCGCTTTGGCTGTATTGGCTTGGTGACGCCTCGAAGATTTTTGCCGAAACCCTTGCCAGGCTCATACCTCTCCAGTTCATCATGCTTGCTATCTTGTTATCCCACCACTTATCTTTGTCGATTGCATTGACCCGCTCGATGTGATGATAAGTTTCTCCACCGAGCCTTCTTCTATTCTCAACCATCGGGATAGTCTGACGGTTGTAAATGGGGTTGCTCCCATCTCCGTGGATAATCACCTCTTGATGTTTCTATTCAAACTTCACTTCCTGATGCAAAGTTGATGCCACTACCCCAACAGCGTGTATCCATCATCATCCCAACAATAGATTATAGGATGCAGATATGTCCACCACTTGAAACTCGACATCAAACCATGTAGGACACATCTGCAAACAGAGATTGATTTCCCCAATGATAGCCCTCTGAGACCCGTCAAATGCCTTCACGTTCATGGTCCCTTCTCGTATCTCAAACAGACCTTTTCACAACCTCTTCAGTGTTGTTAATGGCAAATATTGACACTGGATCCCCAATCTATCAGAATTCTATCAATGAAATTGTCCTCACATTGCACGGTAATGTGCAGTGCCCTGTTATGATTCAAACCCTTGGGTGGCAGCTCGTCCTCGTGGAAGGTGATTTTGTGCCTTTCCAACACCTGTCCTACCATATTAGCCATTTCTCTGTCAGTGATGTTGTTAGGTACATATGCCTCACTTAACACCTTTAAGAGAGCATTCATGTGCACTTCTGAATTCTTTAGTAGTGACATGATAGATATCTGAGCAGGAGTCTTTTTCAAATGATCGGTGACTGAATACTCCCTTTCTTGCACTTTCCTCCAAAGGTCATCTGGGCCTGTTTCAATAACGGGCGGTCTGTTAGAAACCTGCTTACTAGATTCTCCCAAATGCTCTGGTGTATAGACTCTTCCCATTCTGGTCATTCCTTACGCAGCATCGGATTCTTCTATTTTGATCTTTCCTCTTCTTGTAGCTTCAGTCACATAATCCCAGGGTACAGCCTTGGTGTCGAAAGGCGGTGTGGTTGACACTGTCACTATGAAAGGTGTGGCTACTTCCACTTCGAATGGAACATGCGCATCTGCGGGGGGTGCTATCTCAACTTCAAATGGAACTGATGCAGCTACCTCAACCTCCACAAGCGGCTGTATTTGTACTATAATAGGATTGAGCATGACTGCGGGTTTCTTAGGATTGTCACCTTCTTTGATAAGTCCAATTGATCCCTCGGGATCCCATTCCTCATCTGTCTCTATCACATTGATACATTCACCCCTATGATCTGGGAGGGGTTTTTTGCGGACGTTGGGTGTAGCTTCTTTTGCCTGAATGACCTTATTATCAATCAAGGTCTGGATCTTATCCTTCAGTGTTCGGCATTCGTTAATGGTGTGCCCTTTCATGCCAGAATGATATGCACAAGTCTTGTTTGGGTTGACCCATTGGGATGGATTCTCCACAGTCGCAGCAGGGATAGGAGTGACGTAACCAGCAGCCTTCAGCCTTTCATACAACTGGTCAATGGGTTCCACAATGGCAGTGTATTGTTTAGGTGGCCTGTGGTCAAAATTAGGCCGAGGTCTTGGGTAGTTTGGGCGAGTAGGAGGTGACTGAAAGTGAGAGGGTTGGGAATTATATGTGTGATAATAAGTGGTTGGTTGGGAATATCTGAGAGGTGATGGTTGATATGTGGGTGGAGGTGCTTGGTATATAAGTGGGGAGGTTTGATATACAAGTGGAGTTTTGGGTCCTTGGGCGCCCATTATTATTCTTGCAACTTTCTTCTTTGATATACCCCCTGACTGCAGTGCTTCGTTTTTAGCCTAAAATGCCTCAAAGTTATTCACCATACCGCTTTTAATGCCCTCTTCAATCGTTTCTCCGAGTTTGATGATATCGGAGAACTTATTTTTTTCAATAACCATCAATCTTTCATAGTACTGTGGATCTTGTGCTCTGACGAAGAATTTGTTCATTTGTTCCTCATCCAATGTCGCCTGACTTTGGCTGCTTCTGACCTTCAACGAGTGGCATACTCGCGGAAGGTCTCAGTGGGCTTCTTCTTTAAGTTCTGAATGTGGAAGACATCTGGCGCATTCTCTGTGTTAAACCTGAATCTGTCCATGAAGTCAGACACCATACTCACCCAGTTGGCCCACTTCTTAGGATTCTGGCTGATGTACCAGGATAAATCATCTCCTGTAAGACTCCTCATGAAAAGCTTCATCCGGATCCTTTCAACCTTTCCTACCCCTACAAGCTTGTCGCAATAAGTCCTCAGGTGAACCCTGGGATCACCTGTTCCGTCAAACATTTCGAACTTGGGAGGTTTGTAATTCTCCGGTAGTTCTACATCTGGATGTATGCATAAGTCTTCATAGTTTAGACCTTCTATCCCTTTGCTTCCTTCGACGCCTTGAACCCTACTTGTCAACTTCTTGAGCTCTTCAACCAGGTTCTTAATGAGCAGGTCCTTGTTAGAGGATTCTGGTGTATAGGATACAGGCTGAGTGGAGTGAGGTAGGGTTTCCACATATATAGGGTTGTTTTGGTGACCGGGAGTTTGGGTATAATGGTGATCATTAGAGTTCTGGGGTTCAAAAATGATTTGTGGGGCATTTTGTGGAGTATGGTAGGTGTTTTGTTGATATTTTGGAGGGATAGTTTGATTCTGTGGAGGGTTTGTGTAATGGTGAGGTGCGGGAGGATTTTGTAGGTGCTTGTTGGGTGTGTTTTGCGGTGGTGCGGGGTTCTGAGTGTTTGGATGGTTGACATCTGGGATATTGAGTGTGAGGGATAGGTTTGCTAAGTTCCAGACCTGCTCGAGCTCACCCTGGAGTTCTAGTATTTTCTGCTCAAGTCATGATACTACATCATTTGGGGCCTGGGTACTTTGGCCATCAGAAGCTTCTGCATGTGTGTTGTTGTCTCTTCTGGTGTTGTTCAAATCATCCATCTTTTCTTTCCCTTTTCCTTTTGGTGGACTTGGAGGAGGAGAAGGTGGAGGGACCCTGGATCTAGTATGATAAGATGATGATGCCAGTATGCATGAACCAACCTTTGGGGAATGGGAGTAATCGAAAGAAAGAAAGAAAACAAAAGGTAGACAAGTCAGTTTGAGTTCTGAAAAGAGTATTTGCGATATTTAAACACATCGCGAAATGTAAATTCACGTCCTATTTTGGGGGCCTAGTTGTACCCGAGGTAGGCCTAGCGATAATTTGTTTTGGAGAACTTAGATTCCAATAATTTTCTCATTTCATTAATATAAAAATAGATGAATCTAACATGATACTAAGATAATAAAAGATAAGTCACTACTGGCATTTGGCCTTATTACATTTAGGAAAAAGCAGGTAAATCTAATATACTTGGTCCCAGAAGGACCTTCCCCAGGCTTGATATTTCTGACTCCATAAATCAGGTCCCCTAGTTCGTGCATGCCCAATAAAAGGTATTGTCAAGACCCGAAATCTATTAAGGTCGTGATGGCGCCGGAAACCACCGTCATGCAAGCCAATCATTAATTAGTTGATATAATTTCCTGTTTTAACATTTTTTTTGAAAATTGTTACCTTTCACTTGCAAGTCATAAAAACGAATAAAAATTTATCAAATACGACAGGTAATTATTCCATTTATTCAGTTAAATCCCAAACACATCCCAGAACCCGGTGACACAAGTACATGAGCAAATTCTAAGAATTTCACAAATATTACAAAGCTTGTCTGAAATACAAATTGGACAAGGAATTTAAAATGGAAATAAATACAATATGAGGGAGACTCTGTCAACTGCGGATCGCCTCTAGATGACGCAGCTCGCCTAAGTCTCCAGACCAGCCACGTCGCTATGAAAGTACATGTGCAATGAAAATGCACAGCAAGTGTAGCATGAGTACGAAAACAACGTGTACTCAGTAAGTCGCTCGCCTAACCTCAGAGAGGTAGTGACGAGGGGTCGAATTAGACACTTTCTAAAGGCCAATTTAGTATATTCAAGTGAGACACTAAGCATGAATGTCATAGACAATTTATTAAAATCGGGAATAAATAATATCAGCTCCTTCCACATTTAACACTTTAATCTTCGTCATTTCAGTTGACAATTGAAATTGTAATCCGGGATAAGACACATCAGACTTATTTCACATTTTACACATAAAATCTCTTTCCTCATAACTGGCCATTAAAACATCCTTAGGCCGATAAACATGTATAAATCACAGCAAATACGCAGTAAATATCATGCGCAAGCAATGCCGAGGATCGACGGCCCGAACCAACATAAACATAAATTGTGCACTGCCGAGGATCGAACGGCCCGAACCATAGATGCATCTATTTTCCCCGCTCGTGAATCAATCATGCAACGCGGTCAACATAATAATATAAGGCTAAGCTGCTCGTGAATCATACCTGCGACTCAGGTGCTCATATGAATATACATAAATACAGGGTCATCCTACTCGCGAATCATACATGCAACTCAGGCACCCAAAGTTACACCTATTCACACCAATAAACCACATTTTTATCAGGAAAATTAGTTGTTCAATGAAGTGATAAAATTCTCCTTTAAATAAACATGAGTATAATATTTAAAACTTTTCTGGAGATTTACTTGCCAATTTCGANATTAAGAAAAGTAAACTCTATCCTTCTCAGAGATTTAGATACTAATTGAAAGCATCACATGATAATATATTGACAAGGTCACCAGTATAACAAGTAAAGCATGCTAGTGGGTCCTAGACTACCCGGACATGGCATAATAGTAGCTACGCACGTACTCTCGTCACCTCGTACGTACGTAGCCCCCGAAGATAATAGCACATACTTAATTAGTTAACCTAGGGGTACAATTCCCCCTCACAAAGTTAGAAAGGAGACTTACCTCGCTCCGAAATTTCATAATCGGCTTCCAAGCCCTTCCGACGACTCCAATGGACGCACAACACCCCAAAACTATCCAAATAACGACAAACCAATGAAAATATACTCTAATATTTGCAACAATTCAAATTATATAATTTCCCAACCCCGCTCAGTGAATTGACCAAAATGCCCTCGGGCCCACGTGCCCCGATTTCGAAATTTCTCGAAGATATACTCTACCCACAGCCTTACTAGCTCAAATATATAATTTACTCTAAATTCCATTCTCAAATTCATGGTAGAAATCCAAAATAAAATTTCTAGGTTTTTCCTCAAAAAAACCCCAATTTTTATACAATTTTCATGTATAATTTCATGTAATAACCTTGTATTTAACTTAGAAATATGAAGGAATTACTTACCTAGCATGGCATGAAGAAAATCCTCTCTCGAAGTCCCTCAAAATCGCCCCACACCAAAAGAAAATGGGAGAAATGGCCAACAAATCTCGGTTTTAAAACATTCTGCCCAGGCCATTTTTCGCACATGCGATCCAGCTCTCGCACCTGCGATTCCGCAGGTGCGCCCAAACTTCCGCACCTGCGATTTTCCTCAACTTAAGACAAACTTCACACCTGCGTTCATTGTCCGCATATGCGGCTTCGCAGGTGCGGAAACTCCATCGCACCTGCGCTCCCTGCCAAACCAGCAAACTTTCGCACCTGCGGCCCAAGCCTCGCAGGTGCGGTCACACCATATGACAGCAACCTCATCCTTCTTCAAACTCCAAACTTGATCCGTTAACCACCCGGAATCCACCCGAGGCCCCCAGGAACCTGTCCAATTACACCAACATGTTCCAAAACATAGTGCGGACTTGCTCGAGGCCTCAAATCACATCAAACAATGCCGAAATGATGAATTGCACCCTAATTCAATCTTTATGAACTTAGAAATTTCCAACTTCAATATTCGATGCCGAAACCTATCAAATCACGTTTGATTGACCTCAAATTTTGCACACAAGTCATATTTGACATTATGGACCTGCTCCAACTTCCGGAACCGCATTCCGACCCCGATATCAAAATTTCCACTTCTGGTCGGATTTCTCAAAAACCTTCAAATTTTTATCTTTAGCCAAATGACTTTAAAATACCCTACGGACATCCGAATTCACTTCCGATCACGCTCCCAACTCCAGAATCACCGTGTGAAGCTATTCACAGACTCAGAATCCCAAGCGGACATCTATAACACTGAAATGCCTTACAGCCCAAATTTATGAAATTCTTCTAAAATGCTATCTTCCATGATATACGCTGAAACGCTCCCGGGTTATCCAAAACCCGATCCGGACATACGCCCAAGTCGAAAATAATTATACGAACCTGCAGGAACCATCAAATCCTGATTTGGAGGTTGTTTACTCAAAATTCCAATCTTAGTCCATTTCTCCAACTTAAGGCTTCTGAAATGAGAATTTTCTTTCCAATTTGACTCCAAACTTCCCGAATTTCAATCTCGACCATACGCACTAGTCATAATACCTGAAATGGAGCTGCTCACGACTTCAAATCACTGAACGACGCGCTAGAGCTCAAAACGATCGATTGGGTCGTTACAGGTATACTCTTGCCAGATGTCATCCCTCGCTTCCTTCAGCATTCTGGCAGTCAGTGACCCTCTTTC
This sequence comes from Nicotiana knightiana, assembly GCA_005239525.1. Lineage (NCBI taxonomy): Eukaryota > Viridiplantae > Streptophyta > Magnoliopsida > Solanales > Solanaceae > Nicotiana > Nicotiana knightiana. The sequence continues at coordinate 69,634 of ML434026.1, read as the reverse complement.
TTATCTTTCCTTCTAGCTCCATCAAACCATATTCCAGATATTCTACCCTTTCATTGGAGGTGATATCCATTTCCCTCCATTCCCTGATTAATCTCTTATCTGTCTCGTGTATCTCCTGATGTTCAGCCTCGGAGTCATGAATTCTCTTGCGCAACTTGTTGTACTTTAATTGGGTTTCTGCATCTTCGTCTATGACCCTATTTCCCCGACCAATTCCTGGCTCAACCTTCCCAGCTAAGTTTTCCTCCAACCATGTCGGGTAAAAGGCTGCATGTCCTGTATGATACCTGTCTGTATCGATGGTGTCCTTTTCCACAATAATCTTTGAGTGCACATATGTTGAGCTTGACACTTGTAAGAGATGTTGTCATCCTGAAAATCTGCCCGGAAATGACTTATCTTTGCGACCCGCGGTATGCTCTGTTTCTTGCCTGCCTGCCTGCCTCATAACCCTGACAGGAACATAAGGGTATATCCCCCTTAACCCGATCAACAATAAGTGAGGAGAATCCCTTGACCTGATGATGAACTCGTCAGTAGGGAACCATTCAAACATCCACTGAACCTGATCCTCAGTCAAATTGTCGAATAACTCCGCCCATTCCTTAACACTCTCCAGTTGAGCAAACTTGTCCGGAATATAAGTCATCTGTTTAGGGTGATGGAAGGACATATGGTCATTCCACGCCCTTCGTGGAAACTCTTGGCAATATTGACCCTTTTGGAGATGCTCCATTAACCACAACTGTAGCAGCAAATTGCAGCCCTCAAAATGTTTGGACCCTTTCTGGCAGTGGTCCAAGGCCCGGTAGATATCAGCTATAATCATAGGGACTAGGGTGTATGTCTGTCCCTCGATTCCGTCCATTAGAGTCTTGGCGACCATAGCCAATCTAGTGTGAATTCTTTCCCTTTTTGTTGGGAACGCTATCATACCCAAGAAGAAAATAATGAACACGAAAACTCTGGGGTGAATATGTCCCAAGGAAGTGATGGAAAAATCATCATGGAAAATACGGTAGGACTTGCTATGAACGTATCTCTCATACAAGTAGTCAAATGGTAAATAAGATTTCTTTAAGCACTCTAAATCAGCGTTCTTTTTCGGAGCCATCATTGTTAGAAATCCCTACCAGTGCAATTTTCTGGTACCAATAACCCAGGGTTGTCCCAAGGTAGCCCACCAAACCCCCGATTACTTCTAGGAGCGGGGTCATTTCTTTATCCCTGAAGCGAAACACTAATTTTTCATGATCCCAGAACATGATTGCAGCTTCTATCAACATGTTATTTGGCTAGTTGTCTAACAGAGAAGGCAAATTTCCCAGGACCTTCTTCACATGTTTCTTGTCACTTGAGGAAATATCTTCCCACCAATCTAGTAGCAGTGGTGGTATATTTTGGACCATGACGAACCTAGGGACCTCGTGTCTCATTTTCTGCAAAACAAATAAGGTTAGTCCCTTTCCCCCTCCAGATTCGACTATTTATATATCCATGATTAGCATGTTGGCATTTAGTTCTCCAAAATTAATGCACAAAATATGATTGCGTCGGTTGGGATTATGGAAACCCCGGTGGACTTTTGAATAAGGTTTGTCTTAAAGGGTTATTATGTGGACAACATACTAACCCAACTAGGTTTGACCGTGATGCATGTACAGTTATAATCAGAGTAAAGTTGCTATGGGGGTCTAGACTGGTACCCTCAAGCTTACAACATGACGGGGAAAGGCACGGAACCGTCGATTGCACTGCTGATCGACTAGTTTTATCGCAAATAAGCCTTTCCAATTTTAAAGGGTGATATATAGGAAGAGCGCGACCACTCATCAAGCGTTGCTATAGGATTGATTACCCACGAGTGGAATATGATGTTGAGCATGATTTATGCAGCAGTAAATAGCATGTTGTCACGTATTTACACGTTAGGAAAATAATAAGTGGGGTATTTAATAATTGAAAAATGTTTAAGAAAGGAAAACAAAGAAATAAGTCAGTTTCTGCAGTAAAGAAAATCATAAATGCTCAAAACAGGCAATTAAAATCACATAAGGGGAAAGGGAAAGGGTGCGCATGTATTAACAAATAAGCATTCTTAAGACTAATTTACAAAAAGCAAGTTTGTTATGGTAAAATCCTAAATTCCCCAGTAGAGTCGCCATGCTATCGCGCCCTCTTTTTCTCGCGAAATCGGGTGCCAACATTTTTTGGGACAACTCCTTTCCTTTTGGGAAAGGGGGTATGAAACTTGAAGAGTCGCCACCTAACAGATTTAAGGTGCGTTAGGGCACCTAATGGAAGTAACTCATGAAACCAGTCTACATTACAAGAGATTGGGTAAGGGCTTGAAATTACCCTGAGGGGAAGGTGTTAGGCACCCCTCGAGGTCCACAACGGTGGGTCCCGGCCAAACTTATTTGGTGAATTAGTCATTTAATAGATAAGCAGTCTAAGCACACATATGTAAATAAGATAAAGGAAATTTAATAGGTAAGAATTCTAAGCACACATATGTAAATAAGATAAAGGAAATTAAATAGGTAAGCAGTCTAAGCACACATATGTATAAAGATAGGGAAGTCCTAAGTTATTAGCCTACAGGATCACATTTGTACAATGCCCGGTAATCCTTCCTACACTAGAGGGGTTACACGTGGCATTAGCGCATAGGTCATCATATCCTTTTACTACCCGATTACCTTCCCCTTATCCATTGTATAATCGATTTTGATTAACGAACTCTATGCGTGCATTACCAGTCCCTTCCTTGTGGTCCCAGAGGTGTTTAGGACCTCTATTTTTAGGCTGTTCTAGACTCTCCTAAAGTTTTTAAAAGGGAAAATCTAAGAGACAACAAAGAACAAACAGGATTGTCAAGTAAGACAACAATTAAGGGCTCATGTTTACCTCCACAAATAAACAGGCAATTAGCACGTCTCAAACAGCAAGATTTTAGATATTTCAGAAAAGGTCCTAGAACATGATATCTAGGTGAGCATGACAAACCGAGAATGTGAAGTATTATGTTAAGGCGAAACAGTAAAGACCTAATCAGTTTGCCTACTGATTTTTAGAACCTGTTGAATCTGGACAGTCACAAATAAACACAACATAGTTTTACAATTTTTATAAGGCCTTAATTACCTATAGGCTTGCCTGGGCGTGGTTCAAGGATACCCTATAACATGCTGTCTAAAAATGCAAACAGAATTTTGGAAATTGATTAAAGGAAAGCAAACAGTTTGAGTTTTAATACGTCCTATAAACATGTTTTTCTAGGTGCTGATTATCACGAAACCGATTGCATACATATTTATCCTATAACATGGTGTCTAGGCGTTGAAATTGCTTTTAAACATTATTATAGACAGGACGGTTATTGATTTAGGCGGCGTAGACATGATTTAAAGCGAATACAAACACAGTCTTAAAGTAGAATTTCTAATGCACACCAAGGATGGACATTTTTATTAAGCAGCATTACAACGGTAACTTAATAACAGGATTTCTAAGTGATCATGATTATGCAGAAGAAGAATTCCGTAACAAATGAGGTAATGAACCTATAACATGTTGCCTAGTATGCCAAGCAATCCTAAGATCATGGATTCTAATGCAAGCAAATAAACCTAAGAACATGATTTCTAATGCAAGCAATAGTCATAATAATCCTAAGGGCATGATTTCTACCCGATTTTCCCACAAATATTACATAATTTCCTTTTACTAATTTCTCCAATATCTGTTTGCAAAGGTTATTATTACAGATCATAAATGAATGAATCACATAATAAATATAAGTTATGCTATAGGGAGCCTGAGATAGGCCCAAATTGAACCTTGAAAAACTAGGCCTTCAAAAATAGTCTAGGATGCCAAAGTCTCATAGCCAATAGGGTGTCCTGGTGTGTCAAAGTTCCCTAAGGACCTCAGGAATCCCGGGCAATGCTCACAACAAGATCCTTTGAGTAGGGAAGTGATTATGTGCAGTGTGGAAAGGTCAGCCCAGTGTGCCAGAGTTCGGTGGAATCTCATGGATCCTAGGCAGTACACACATTGGAGGGGCAGAACTTAAGTAATCTAAGAGTAGAAGTGTGAGTTCTTGACATAGTTTGGAAGAACTTAGTAAAAATAGTATAGAGGTAAAAATTTCAGGAGTGCAAAGGTTTTAAGCAATAGAAACAATTCTTTAAAATATTAAGAGTAAAACAATTTTGGAAACAATTCGGAGAAGAAGAAATATTCAACAAGCAACCACACAGTCATAACACTTAGAGTGCCCAGACTCAAAACCATTTATTACTTGTTTCTAAGAGAAGGCAAACAAGTTTACAATCGGGGATCAGGGGATTGGGAACATAGAGGCTTAAGTCATAAACACATGAATAGGGTAAGAGGGGAAGCACATTGACCAGCCAGTACATAGAACAAATAGGAACTGATTGGCAACCAGAACATAAAAACTATTGCTTCGAAGTATTATCAAGGGGATCATGCTTGAAATTAAAGTGGTAATGGATAATAAACTTAGAGACAAAATATGAGAATGATTATGTTGAAGACATGGGTCTACTACATAGAGCCAGTCATGCCAATTAGGATTAACCAAATACATTAGGAGTCTATGATACTGACGTGAGCTACTAGTCAAGGGAAGTAAACAAGAACTCAAGTAAACATGCTGGCCAAGTATCACACCAGACAAATGAGACCTAGACATGCTGACTAAACATTTGAGGAAGAGAGGGTAAGATTCCAGCATATTGAGCAAAACAGTAAACAGGAAGACAGTTAAATACATAGCCAATTAAACTACTGCGAAAACAGGCATGGATTTAACAACTATGGAGCACATAGGGTTGAATTTAATAATTGAAATAAGAACATACCATTTAAGGAAGAAAGATACAGAAAGTAAAGTAGGTAGAATTCCATAGTCTAGCCTTGGCTTTCATCCGGCTAGACAAGCAATGAGCACAAGTAGCAGAGAGCGAGATGAGAGAAAGTTGTGTGCGTGTGTATATTTTTTGAACAATCGTTCGTGTCTTTGAGAGGTAAAACAAAAGTGTATATATATTAATTTAGGAGTAGAACAAATAAGGTAAAAGAATCATAAGTCAGTCAATTAAGGGCAATCACAGGGTCACAGAATCAGTTAACATAATGGAGACCGAAATAGACCCCTTAATTAGGGGTAATCACCTAACGGTAACAGCAAAGGGGTTTAATTAAGTCAAGGAGTCCAAATCATACCAAATAAGGGATCGGTAAGAATCCCAAAATCATACGGACAACTAATTAAGGCAAGTGTAATCAATTAAAGTTGCAAAATAGGGAAACAAATAAGATCTGTGCACACAGATTTTAACAAGGCAAAACAGTAGGCAATAATCAGTAAGAATCTTCAAAAGAATACTGATTTTACCAGAAGAATCACTCAGGTTCCATAAATAGAAAATAAATGAGTAAAACCTCACAGAATTATCTGGTTTAACAAGAAAATTGGTTCCAACCCTAGTAGAGGTCAATTAGGGCAGAAATCCCCAAGAATACTGGGTTTTAACAGGGAAAACATTTAAGTCAAAAAAAATGGGGTAAACCAATACAACTGGTATCACAAAAACACCCAAAATATCGAAACAAAGATTGAAGACTAGTATATCACATAGAATCAACTAGGGTTTGAATATTCTTGCAAAAGTTAGACACGATGATGAAAGAACAATTAATTAAGCACTTAGAAGTCAGAAAAGTCTTTAAAAATAGTTTAGGACGAACCCTAGTTTAGGAAGAGTGATTAAAAATCAAAATAGCTAATTAAACAAGAGATTTTTAAAGGAAAATACTTAATAGTACTCGAATCACCCCAGATCTATAAAATCTAAGAAGAATCGACAGTAATGAACTAGGATTTTCAGGAAAAAAAAAAAAGCAGAGGCGAAATGAATAGGTCAAGAACCCTTAGATTCGTAATAAAATAAGGAGAAATCCCTTACTTACAAATGAAAATGGCCTGAGATAGGCCGGTGAACAAGTTTCGAACCAGAACCAGTTGAATTTCCTTGAGATCCTCTCAAGGACTCATGAAGTCGAAGAGCCATGGCGTATAGATGACCAGGGCTGGTCGGAGAAGAGACAGAAGCGCCATGGGAAGGAGATTTATGTTGGTGATGGCGTTTAGGGCTAGGGCTCGGTCAAGAGAGAGTTGAGAGACGAGGGAGATGACGACGGCAGGGTTGGAGGGAATGAAAGGGTTAGGGGTTAGGTTTTAGTATTAATTATGATAAGGGGGTTTGTGGACCGTTGATTTAAAAGATCAACGGCCACAATTAAACGGGGTATTAGTTCGGGCAGGTATAGGTTTGGGCCTTAGGGGTTTGGGTTGTCTTTTAAAGGGGTTTGGGCTAATGTTTGAGGGTTTTAACTCTGAAAATAAAAGGGGTTGTTTATTAAATACCCAAATAATTGATAAAAAAAATAATTTATAAAATAATTGACAAATTACAAAAAATAATTTTCATGCATAGAAATGTCTAAACAATTACTCAATATTTTTTAAAAATACGATGAGTTATTTTCTGGTAAAATGATGTAATAATGCATGCATGGGCTATAATTGCAAAGTTATTGCAATTGTAATCCAAAAAATGTAAATATGGCTATTTGTGCAATAATTTAAGCTTAATATGAATCTAGTCAATAAAATTAAACCGTGAAACATTATAAAGTCATTTGTGATGCAATTTATAATGGGATAAATTAATTAAAAATCCCCTAAAAATGTAGAAATTATGGAAAAATGTCAATTGATGCAAATGCATAGTTTTCAAGGTATATATGTATTTTAAGAAGTATTATAGGAAAAAATTTGGTATCAACACATGTACTATTTCAGTTTGCAGTAGAGATGCTTCAGTTCTATTTGATCCGGATTCTACTTACTCCTATGTGTCATCCTATTTTGCTTCATAATTGGTTGTGCCTCGTAATTCTTTAATTGCTCTTGTGTATGTGTCCACACCTGTGGGGGATGCTATTGTTGTAGATAGTGTTTATCCTTCGTGTGTGGTCACCATTGGGAGTCTTGAGACTAGTGTAAATCTTCTACTTCTCGATATGGTCGATTTTGATGTCATTTTTGACATGGATTGTTTGTCACCTTATCATGCTATATTGGATTATCATGCCAAGACGGTGACCTTAGCTTTGTGGGGGTTACCTCGATTAAAGTGGAGAGGGACTTCTGGCCATTCTACCAGCAGGGTTATCTCTTGTATGAAGGCTCGACATATGGTCGAGAAGGGGTGTCTAGCTTATTTGGCTTATGTCCGCGATTCTAGTGCGGAGGTTCCTTCCATGGATTCAGTACCAGTTGTTCGTGAGTTTCCAGAGGTGTTTCCTGCAGACCTTCCAGGGATGCCACCCGACAGGGATATTGATTTCTGTATTGATTTGACTCCGGGCACTCAACCGATCTCTATTCTGCCATATCGTATGGCCCCGCCAGAGTTGAAAGAATTTAAAGAGCAGTTGCAACATTTTCTTGATAAGGGCTTCGTTAGACCTAGTATCTCACCTGGGTGCGCTTGTGTTGTTCGTGAAGAAGAATGATGGATCGATGAGGATGTGCATAGATTATCGGTAGTTAGACAAAGTCACCATCAAGAACACATATCCATTGCCGAGGATTGATGACTTATTTGATTAGCTTTAGGGTGTCAAGGTGTTTACGAAGATTGATTTGAGATCTAGATACCATCAGTTGAGGATTAGGGCATCTGATGTCCCTAAGATAGATTTTTGGACTCGGTACGGGCATTATGAGTTTCTAGTGATGTCCTTCGGGTTGTCAAATGCCCCAGCAGCATTCATGGATTTGATCAACCGAGTGTTCAAGCCTTATCTGGAATCCTTTGTGATTGTGTTTATTGATGATATCTTAATCTGCTCCCGCAGTCGAGAGGAACATGAGCAGCATCTTAGGATTGTACTTCAGACTCTGAGAACCAGCCAGCTATATGCTAAGTTATCAAAGTGCGAGTTTTGGTTGGATTCAGTCGCTTTCTTGGGCATGTTGTATCAGCAAAGGGCATTCAAGTAGATCCTAAGAAGATTGAGGCAGTTCAGAACTGGCCTAGACACACTTCAGCCACGAAGATCAGGAGTTTCTTGGGTTTGGCAAGCTATTACCGTCGATTTGTGGAGGGTTTTCATCTATAGCAGTCCCGTTGACCAGGTTGACCCAGAAGGTGCCTTGTTCAGATGGTCAGACGAGTGCGAGGAGAGCTTTCAAAAGCTCAAGACTACTTTTACTACAGCGTTGATGTTGGTGTTTCCCCCAAATTCAGGATCTTATTTGGTATATTGTGATGCGTCCCGTGTTGGGATCGGTTCGGAATTGATGCAGGAGGGCAGGGTGATTGCATATGAGTCGCAACAGTTGAAGGGTCATGAGAAGAATTACCATGTCCATGACTTAGAGTGGCAACAATTGTTCATGCGCTGAAGATTTGGAGGCACTATCTTAATGGCGTGTCATGTGAGGTCTTCACGGATAATCGGAGCCTTCAGTATTTGTTCAAGCAAAAGGATCTCAATTTGAGGCAGAGGAGGTGGTTGGAGATATTGAAAGACTATGATATCACCATCTTGTATCATCCCAGGAAGGACAATGTGGTGGCCGGCGCATTGAGTACCTTGCGTTAATTCCAGTCGATGAGAGGCCGCTTGCATCAGATGTTCAGACTTTGGCCAACCAGTTTGTGAGGTTGGATATTTCAGAGCCCAGTCGTGTTCAAGCTTGTACAGCCGCTCGGTCTTTGTTGTTTGAGCGCATCATAGATCAGCAGTATGATGACCCTCATTTGTTGGTCCTTAGGGACACAGAGTGGAGCGGTGGTTCCAAGTAGGTTACTGTTGGAGATGATGGAGTTTTGAGGATGCAGGGTCGTGTTTGTATGCCTAATGTGAATGGACTTTGTGAGTTGATTCTTGAGGAGGCCCACAGTTCCCGGTATTTTATTCATTCGGGCGCCGCCAAGATTTATCAGGACTTGTGGTGGCATTATTGGTGGAGGAAGATGAAGAAGGATATAGTTGCTTATGTAGCTCGGTGTCTAAATTGTCAGCAAGTAAAGTATGAGCATCAAAGACCCAGTGGTTTGCTTTAGAAGATAGATATTCCTGAGTAGAAATGGGAGCGTATCACTATGGATTTCGTTGTTGGACTCCCACGGACTTAGAGGATGTTCGATGCAGTTTGGGTCATTGGGGACTGGCTGACCAAGTCAGCTCATTTCATTCATATCACAGTTACCTATTTTTCAGAGCGGTTTGCTGAGATCTACATCTGTGAGATCGTTCTCCTTAACGATGTGCTCGTGTATATCATTTCTGATCGAGGTACGCAGTTTACCTCGCATTTTTGGAGGGTAGTACAACGTGATTTGGGCACGCGATTTGAGTTGAGCACAACGTTTCATCCTCACACGGACGGACAGTCTGAGCATACTATTCGGATATTGGAGGATATGCTCCCTGCATGTGTTATAAACTTCGGATGATCGTGGGATCAGTTCTTGCCTCTTGCAGAGTTTGCCTACAACAACAGATACCAGTTGAGCATTCAGATGGCTGCATATGAAGCATTATATGGTAGGCGGTGTCGGTCGCCAATTGAGTGGTTCGAGTTGGGGGAGGCTCGGTTGTTGGGTACAGATTTGGTAAGGACACCTTGGATAAGGTTAGGATTATTCAGGATCAACTTCTCACAGCTCAGTCCAGTTAGAAGAGTTATGCCGACCGCAGAGTTCGTGATTTTGCATTCATGGTCGGGGAGAGAGTGTTGCTCTGCGTATCACCCATGAAGGGTGTGATGAGGTTCGTAAAGAAGGGCAAGTTGATCCCTAGGTACATTGAACCCTTTGAGATTCTGGAGAGAGTGGGCGAGGTGTCTTACAGGCTCGCATTGACACCTAGTTTAGCAGTTGTTCATCCGGTATTCCATGTGTTCAAGCTCCGGAAGTATCACGGCGATCCTTCCCATGTGTCAAATTTCAGCTCTGTCCAGTTGGACAAGGATTTTACTTACGAGGAGGAGACGGTGGCTATTCTAGCCCGGTAGGTTCACCAGTTGAGGTCGAAGAGTTATCCTTCAGTTCAAGTGCAGTGGAGAGGTCAGCCCGTCGAGGCAGCTACTTAGGAGTCCGAGTCGAACATGTGGAGTAGATATCCACACATTTTCACTAGCCCAGGTACTTTTCTATGTACGTTCGAGGACGAACGGTTGTTTTAGAGGTGGATAATGTGATGACCCGATAGGTTATCTTATATTTTAGAACCTAATTCTGTGTTTTGAGGTCTCAAATACCTCATTTTAGCCTTTCTCGATTTGCATACACAGTCCAGGTGTTCTTCCAGAAGGCTTATATGTTAAAAACGGATAAAAATAAGAATTTTACCTTAAAAATTCATTTAGCTTGACTTTGGCTAACGTTTTGAGCAAACAGACCCGGATCTATGTTTTGAAGTCCCAATGAGTCCATATCGTAATTTGGGACTTGGGCATATGTCCGGAATCGAATTCGGAGGTTCCTAGCCCGAGTTATTGATTTTTGTTAAAAATTGAAAGTTTGAAAGTGTTATGGTTTTTAAGAATCAACTTATGTTTGGATTTATTGATACCGGGTCCGTATTTTGGTTTCGGATCCCGGTATATGTCTATTATTACATTTATGACTTGTCTGTCAAATTTGGTGAGAAACAGAGTTGATTTGACGTGATTCGGACGTTCGGTTGTGAAAATAGAAGTTTTAAAGTTCTCTTGAAAATTTCATTTGATTTGGTGTCTGATTCGTAGTTCTAGGCGTTAATTTGGTGTTTTGATCACGCGGGCGAGTTCTTATGAGCTTTTTGGAATTGTGTGCATGTTTGGTTTGGATCCCTGAGGGCTCGGGTGAGTTTTGGATAGGCTATGGATGTTTTTGAAACTTAGAAATCTGGTTTTCTGCAGTTTCATGTGCCTTCTGGTTTCTTTCTTCGCGTTCGCGAACGCGAAGTGTGAACTGGGCTGGGTGAGTTTTTCTCCTATGAAAACGCTCGCGAACGCGGAGCATTGGGGGGTTTGCTCTACACGAACGCGAATAGTCACACGCGAACGCCTAGCAATAGGCAGGCTGGGAAGGGGAGTTGAGGTAACTCTACGCGGATGCGAGATCAGTCTCGCGAACGCGAGATCAGTGTCGCGAACGTGAGATCAGTCTCGTGAACGTGGAGGTAAGAGGGGCTAGACCTTCGCGAACGTGTAGCATTAATCACGATTGCCTAGGCCATTTAGGCCATGCTCTTCGCGAACGCGAAGAAGGCCTGAGGCCGGTGATCAAAACAAACTTGAAAACGGCATTTTTTCCATTCTTTTAAAATTTCAAAAGCTAGAAAACCTAGAGACGATTTCTCCAAGAGATTTTCTTCCCAATTTGTTGGTAAGTGATTCTAACCCACTTTCTTTCAATTAACCATTACATTTATGAGTTTTCAACGTAAAATCTAGGACTTTCATGGTGGAAATTGGGGGTTTGGGTAGAATTAGGAATTTTTGTGAAATTGGAACTTCGACCTTAATTTGAGGTTGGATTCCGAAACTAATTACATAACCGGGCTCGGGAGTGAATGGGTAACTGAATTTTTGGTCCGAACCTCGGGATTTGACCAAGCGGGCCCGCGATCGATTTTTGACTTTTTGGGAAAAAGTTTGTGAAATCTAAATCTATGCATTGTAATTGATTCCTTTAGAAATAATTGATATTATTGAGTCAATTGTGGATAGATACGAGTAGTTTGGAGGCAGATTCTAGAGGAAAAGTTGTGATTGAGCATTGAGTGGCCTTTGGAGCGAGGTAAGTGTTGTGTCTAACTTTGACTTGAGGGAATTAGGAACCCTCCGACTATGTGTTATGTGAATTACATGTAAGTGGCGTATATGCAAGGTGACGAGTGCTTATGCACCGTCGAATTACATGTTTTCCTTGTTTTTCTGCTTTCTTTAATTATCTCTTTCTCTGTCTAACTTGTTATCTGCTCGAAATGTGTTTCTATGCCTAATTGCTACCTGATAATCAATGTCTTCTCCCGTTTATGATATTAAGTCTTTTTCATAGTTTCATGATTTCCTACTATTTGCTCAAGTTGGTTTACTTGCATCTTTTAGTTGTAAACTTCTGGATTTGGTCTCGCTGTGTAGAATTGCTTATGTAGATTCTCTTGTTGTGAAAAGTTTCCTATTTAGTTCTGTTGGTATTTATGAATTTGTAAAGGTTTCCCGTAATTTGAATTGTGAATTTGAATGAGTACATTGAGTACTTGGTATTTATATGGTGAGATCGGATTGCACACCGCAATAGGTGAAATAAAGGTGAATAATATGGTAGAATAAGAGTGAATCTATATTGTACGGTGGGATAGGGTTTCACGCCGCAACAGATGTAATAAGGGTGGATTATTTTGGTGGAATAAGGGTGAATTACGAGTTTTATATTGTGATACGGTGGGATCGGGTTGCGCGCCGCAACAACTTATGTGTTATATTTCTCTGAGTTGTGTTAGTTTTACGGTATTTTCTTTCACGCTTAAGGATTTGTAAATTCTGAACGTTGTTGGCTTATTTCCTGGAATTGTTGTTATTATTTGCAATTTTACTGCTTTACTTCGTTGTATTTTCTTTTTCTGTTTTTATTATATATAATGCATGAAGGTTGTAGTGTGAGTGACCCGCCTTAGCCTTGTCACTACTTCGTCGGGGTGAGGCTCGGCACTTACAGAGTACATGGGGTCGGTTGTACTCATACTACACTCTACACTTCTTGTGCAGATTTTGGCATTTTTCCCAGCTGATCGAGAGGCGTAGCAGCTCGGACTGGTTCATTGGAGACTCAAGGTAGATTTGTTGGCGTTCGTAAATCTTGAAGTCCCTATCTATCTTTTCTTGTTTTACTGTTTCTTTCGCTCAAAAAGTTGTATTTCTTCAGACTTTACTTGTAGTAAATTCTAGAAGTTCGTGAATTGTGACTCCAGATCCGGGATTATAATAAATATTAAAGCTTTTATATTAATCCGCACTCGCGTTATTTCGTTTTAGCTTATTTGATGTTATTTACTGAATTGAGTAAGGACTGGATTAATAATTCTCTAACGTTGGCTTGTCTAGCAAGTGGAATGTTAGACTCCATCACAGTCCCGAAGGTGGGAATTACGGGTCGTGACAAGTAACTTTTTCAAAAGTAATAATATACTAATAATCCTTGTCATAACAGCGGATTTACTTGTGTAGCGTTGTTATGATAAAATTAATAAATTTCGTCTCGACCATGCATTCGCTTGCGTAGTTTGATTATGACATCTTATTATTCAAAATATTTCTTAATAATTTTAATAATCAAGCAATAAAAGCGGACATAGAAAAAAACATGAAAATCATATAAAACACAGTTTGTCCAAAATTAATTTAAGCCAAGTTTAAGTCAATAAAGCCACTGTGTTAGAACCACAGAACTCGAAAAATGCCTTACACCTTCTCCCCGGTCAACAGAATTCCTTACCCGGACTTTATTTTCGCAGATCAATGAATAACAGAGTCAAACCTTCATTTGACTAGGGATTCAAATAAAAGGTGACTTGGAACACCGAAAAGTCAATTCCAAGTGGCGACTCTGTAAATAAAATAATACACATTCAAGTTTATCACTTTAATAGAAAAAAACTCTTTAACCCACAATAATACATAACATATATATTCTTTTGAGGAGTAAAAAAGGTAGTGACAATAACAAATTGACTAAGATTGATGACTTGGAAAATTCAAATATCAATTAAAACCAAAACTTCCCCTATGCCCAAAGCCGTATATGATAAATGATATATACTTCACAATTTTAGGGAACAAAATAAAGTGATACATGTATTTACAATGCATAAAATTAAAAGGCATAATGCATCAATCCCCCCGAATATATAGTTGCTACGACATACTTTATCTTTGCGAGTCCAATTACCCCCCCTAAATTTTTTTTTTTTTTTGGTAATTCTTTATACCTTTGTTGTTGACGTGGAGCACCGCGTGAGAACAGCTCCTTCAAACGCGTTAGAACTTAAAGAAAAAGGCTCTAACCTATATGAAATGGCCACATGTTGATTCCAAAGTTGATTTTCAATAGCCCTTCATCCCTATTTAATCGCCCATTTCAAGAGCTCCAAATCTAATTTTTGATGTCAAAATTCAACAAAAACTCGACTAAGCCCGCACCAATCAAGCTCAAATTTCAACTACAACTTCACAACAACATCATCATATTGTAAAAAAATAAGTTATGGAAATAAGAATTAGCTTGAGGCGTGTCAAGGACACTGTCCTTAAGAATATTTCGCTCAAACCGTGATAAATAAATTAGGTGTATTCTCCGAGACTCAACAAGCTCTTCTAGTATAAACTAGAAGAAAAAATAATAAAGATTAACCAGACAACCCAACACAATAGTAGAAAGTTTTTACTTTGTTCACTTTTTAAAATGAACACAAACATATACTTATGTATAGTCCAAATTGGACATCTGATTTTCAAGATTGTAACGTAGCATATTAAAGTAATGTTATCAAAGTTGATAAACATTTCCAAAAGAGACGTTACAAAACTTTAAAGCAATAAAGCCAAAAACGTTTCAAATAGTAAATTCATTATCATACAAAATCAAACTGATTTTAATAGTCAGAATGATAATCATTCAAGGTTAGTAAAAATATTATATTCAAATCTATTCAAATTTAGATATTAAAATATATTCAATTGATTGGTATAACAAAGATTCATTAAGATAATATTAAAAGAATGAACCGAGACTTCAATTTGTATATTTCTTTTTGAGATATTAAAATTATTTTTTATAACACATCATACCCCAATGATCAATTTGGCCAACAACCAAGAATTTTGACAAACCCATTTTTTTGTTCTTTAAGCTTTTTCAAGGTTCAACAATAGTAGATTCGAAATTCTTTTTCATTTTTGAATCTTATCTGCAACTATAGATCTAGAATGAATTTAGCACTTGAATCTCAACTTTAAAACTTCAATGACGTCCGAATATGGTTAACCCTCTATAATTTTTCAAGTTCATAAAAAACAATTGTCCTTTTTATTTTTCTAAATACAAAATAATATTTTCATTATATTTTGAATTAAAAAGAAAAGAAAAAGGAAGAATATATAACAGGTTAAAAAAAATAAAATTACATGTGGTAGCGCATGTATTTCACCGTTCGCCAAATGTTTGGTTATCTATACCACGCCAGCACTTAGGGTGACATTTATTCCACTTTAAAAAATTTAGGAGGGTAATAGGATTCCATCAAAGATAAGGTGTGTCGTAGAAACTTCAAGTATAGTCCAAAGAGAATTTTATGCATTATCCCAAACTAAAATGTATAGTTTTAGTAGCATAACAAAACATTTTGCAGTTCCTTTATTTTGTTACATGAAAGCCATTCCCCCCTCTCTTTATATCTCGTGCGCGAAAATCACGTGTGCTTAATTAGACAAGGCAATTGCTCAATAATTCACCTACCCAAGACTTATTTTGATCGTAATCCAATCTTAATAGAATTAATTCCAAGGAATAGGCAAGGTCATAAACAATCTTTTCGATTAGAAGCTTTTTGGTGTAAGCATCCTGAATTCCAAACACTTATTAAAAAAATTGGTATGGGATAAATTATTATAGTGACAGTAATAAATTTGTGGATAGTATTAAGCCGTGGAAAGACAAAACCTTTGGTGATATAATAGGGAAAAAAGAAAAATTTTAGCAAGGCTCCAAGGAATTCAAAAATCCTCTAATTGTACCAATAGTCATTTCCTCTGGACTTTAGAATATAACCTAAAAAATAAATATAATAACATCCTTAGGATATAGGAGGACTACTGGAAAATGAAGTCTAGGATAATGTGGTTAAATGAAGGAGATGCTAACACAAAATTCTTTCACATTTCAGCATCAAATAGGAGAAGAAGAAATAAAATAAATTTCTATAAAGATGATGCAAGATGATGTTGGGAATTGGCTCAATGATCATCAATTGATCATGTCACATGTTCTTAATTATTTTACCAGTACTTTCACCACCTCACACTCTTTAACAAATTGGAATAGCCTAGTGAAAGCCATCCTACACACCATAAATTAGATCTTACAATTCTAGACAATCCCTTATTAGATATTGAAATTAATAGGGCTATTTACTCTTTTAAACCCTTCAAAGCCCCAGGACCAGATGGCCTTCACCCTTTTTTCTTCCAAAAATACTGGAACATTACAGGACACTTTGTAGTGAATTTCTGTCACACTATTTTTAAAAATTAGAAAATTTTCAGTGACATAAATAGAATCTATCTTTGTCTTATCCCCAAATTTCTTAATGCAAATAATATTAAAAACTTTAGACCAATTGGCCTATGCAATACTATTTACAAAGTCATTACAAAAGTTCTTGCAAATCGCCTAAAACCATATATAGAACAAATTATTAGCCCATTTCAAGCCAGCTTTATGAAAATAGAAGAGCCTCAGATAATGCAATAATCATTCAAGAATTAGTTTCTAATCTAAAAAAAATGAAAGGTAAACAAGGCCACATGATCCTGAAAATTGATCTTGAAAAGGCCTTTGATCGTTTAGAATGGTCCTTTGTTCATCACACACTTAGATACTTCAATTTCCCCCCAAAATTCTCCAGATTTTTATTAAATTTTATATCAATCAGCTCTATAGCGATTTTAGTTAATGACTCAGTAACTAAATTCTTCGAACCAAGTCGAGGTATTAGGCAAGGTGATCCCGTATCACCTTATATTTTCATTCTATGTTTGAAAATGCTATCCAGATATATTAATCATCAGATTGATATCCGCAATTGAGATCCAATCATTATAGGAAGAAAATGCCCAAACTTTTCTCACTTATTTTTTGCAGATGACCTGAAATAATTGCTAAAGCCAATAATAAACCATGCCAAGCTATTAAAGATGGTTTAGATTATTTTTGTAAAATGTCAGGACAAAATACTAATACCTCAAAATCAAAAATACTCTTTTCAAAAACTATCTGCCTCACTTGATCAATAATATTACAAATAGTCTAGGTATTTAAAAAAGTGAGAATTTTAGTACCTATCTAGGATTCCCTATATTAAGTAAAAGCCCTAGACTAACAGATTACCAATTTATAATAGATAAGACGAGAATAAAACTAGTAGCCTGGAAAATAAAACTTAATAATATAGCGGGAAGAACTACTCTATCCCACTCGTACCTTAATTCGATATCAAATCACTACATGCAGTACACCTTACAACCCAAAAAGACCCTTAATAATATAGATAAAGTTCAAAGAGATTTTATATGGGGTACCACCACAGAAAGAAAAAAAAAACACCTAATAAAGTGATCAAATGTTTGCCAACAAAAATCCAATGGAGGTTTAAGCATGCATAATGCTAATGCAAAAAATTTATGCACATTAGTTAGTCTAGTATGAAGAATTCTTACTAATGCCATAACTCCCTGGGCTGAACTTACCATCACTAGATATGGTACTAACTGCTAAATAAAATCACTCATTCATCTGGAAAAGCATCCTAAAAGGGTGGGACTTATGTTCAAAGGGTATTATATGGTCACCCCACTACCAGACTCACATGAACATATGGAACACAAATTGGATTCCCAATATAAAAAGCCTTAGAAATACAATGGAAAACCCTGTAGTGATGATTCTCTAAAAATTAGGAACATCTATTGTGATAATAAATGGGATTTCATTAAACTAAGTATTAACATTCCAAATGACATCAAAGAAAATATTTCTAAAGTTAGAATTCGTTCAAAGGGATTAAAAAGTGATATTCCTATATGGTCACTAACTACAAAACAATTTTTCACAACTAAGACTTGTTATAACCTTATTGAGCCCCCTTCAAACAACCTCCTTGATTTTAAATGGATTTGGGATCTTTGTGTTCAAAAAAGATAAAAAATTTCTTATGGCATGTTTACATAATAGGATACCATGTCAAAAGTACCTTGCTAATATTGGCATTAACATAGATCCCAAATGACCTATATGAAAAAGTGATGAAGAAGAATCCATTACTCACATTTTTCTGTTGTAAAATGACAAATTTTTTTTGGAAAAGTTTAGGATGACAAAACTTCTACAATTTACAACAAACACTGGCTTCTTCAATTAAAGATTTTGACTAACCGCTAAATAACAAATATATTAATTGAAAATCTTTCTTTCCATTTGCCATAACAATAATCAAAATGACATTGATATTCCTATTAACATTGACCAAATAATACAAAGGGCAACTAAATTCAAACTCCTCACTAAAAACGACCACACCCCTCAACAAAAAAATCCGATAAAAGTAATATGGCAAAAATCACCAAGAGATTGGTTTAAACTAAATATAGATGCTAGTTTTAAGGAATATAACCAAACTAGTGGTCTGTGGGGCATTCATTAATACTAATGGAAGTTGGGTGGTAGGTTTTATAAAATCTACGCATACAAATAGATCACTAGAAGCAGAAATCAAAGCACTACTAGAGGGGCTTCGAACAGCGCAAGAATGGGCAATGTTCCCACTTGAAATTGAAACAGACTTCACGGAGGTAATTCACTCCATTCAGCATGGCAATAGACTATATGATGACATTGTGAATGAATGCAGGTTGTTAATGCACCAAGAGAAGGAAGTAATCCTCCATCACGTCTTCCAGCAAGGGAATAATGTAGCTCATCACTTGGCAAAGAAGGCAAATACTCAAGTAAAGGGGAAGAAATATTTTGTGCAACCTCCTTGTTATGATGAATCTTTTGTAAGAAATGAACTAGATGAACAATATGTTTTTGTTAAATACCTAAACTATGATGCTTGCAATGTTTTAACAAGCCTAGGAAATTAATGTGTCCTAAATGATACAAGGTATGGAAGTGATGTACTAAACATTATGTAGTTTTTAATATAAATATGTCCTATTTGCTCAAAAACAAAACAAATTAGCCAACTGAAGCATCTTTAGAAAATAAGGGCATAAATAATACGTTTTGATAACTAAAAAACTGCACGTCACATATTTGACTTGGTCAATGGATATAAAAGCCTTCAAAGGCGGCTACACATTGGCATTACAACATATCAAAAGGTCGAGGTCATATAATGAAGGCAGATCGTCGTAGAGGTTGAGGTAGCTTAATAGAAGATGCGGACGAGAGGACGAGCATCCGTCCTCGACGTGTAGTAACAGATAGTTTAAAATTTTAGATTCCCTAGAGAATATCCTAGGGAATATTCCTCTCTGTTGTATTATCTAGGGTTTTGAGGCACATGTACCCTTATAAATAGGAAGAGATGTAATTCTAAAACAAGAATTTGAACATTTTTATAAAGAACAACTTTGACATTCTCCGTAAAGATTCTCTCTTTATTGAATACATACAAAGTTTACATTTCTATCTCTTTTCCTCTATCTTTCTCTCTCGATCCAAGAAGAGTCGGAATATTCAATAGCTTATCATCATCTATTATTGTCAGAAGGATCAGTTGAAAATCTCACCCTTGTCGGGTGAACATTGCTCTATTTATTACTTAAATGCCATTTATAATCATTTATTGCTATCTTTCTTATTCTTAAATTATTATTGCTCCATCGTTGCTCCAAGATATGACTATCTAGCAACACACGTTTGGTGCTCTACATAAAATCACTAAATATTTTATTTGGATATTAATATTGACTTAAATTAACCCTTTTCTTTATAAATTTAACTGTATAAAGACCTCGATCTAAATCTTAAATCATACCCTTATAAAGTTAAGAGCGTTCAAAATACGAAATAGTTTATGGAAAACGTGAGCGACAAGAAGCAAATTTGCTTCAGGCTCTTGACCAATGAAAAAAGCTTCAATAACATCACTTGTTTTTATTTGTTGAAAGACAAATAATTGGTATGGTGGCAGCCGTTGCTGCCTTGTGAACCACAAACACAAAGTGTCAATGTTTTCAACGTGCCCACCAATTCCTATTAGTTTGGAGTAGTATTGGGTTTAGCTTACCTACCACTTCTTCATAGGCTTGCATTCTTTCTAATTTTAAATGGAATAATACATAGGGATTCTCCCGAATTTGGCACTTTATATTTTTTGTATATTTAAATTATTTTTTATCATAATTACCTTCCCGAATTAGTTAGCTTAATAAGTCTGTCCCCCTAGATGACTCCACCCAAGAAAGTGTGATGCACTCGTTGTCAAACTAATTGAATCATAAATCAAGTACAAATAATTGAGTCATAAATTCAATATGTGCACATATTCAGTAAATTTCTTAACATGAATACATTATTTAAGTAAAAACTTAGGTTCGATTGAACTCATGATCGGACTTCCATCTCGGAAGCGAGAGCAAGATTCTTTCACATGCGTAATTGAGAGTTCTTTTAATTAGTTGACATAATGATGCTCAAATTTTGCAAATTTAAAAGATCCAAATCTGCACAAAACAACTTAATTCCTCCGTTACAGTTTACGTGAACCTATTTTTTTTTGTCCGTTTAAAAAAGAATTACCCCTTTCTAAATTTGGAAACAATTTAACTTAAACTTACAATTTTACTCTTAATGAGAAGTTTTTATAACCACACAAATACTCTGGGACCCTTTTTGACTTGTTTAGGACCACAAATTTTAAAAATCTTCATTTTTTCTTAAATTTCATGTCCAGTCAAACAGATTCACATTAATTGGAACGGAGAGAATACTAGTTTAAGAAATATAACAATAGATCTATCCAAATTTAACTAGCCAATTTGGTTTAAAAAGGAAAATGTAACACAGGTTTCATTTTTACCTGCTAGCTTATCATCATTCATCTCTACCTACGGCCCTAATCATGTCTGAGATTTTACAGTACAATTCCGAGTGGTCCAAATTTTTGTGTGGTTAAACCTCATTTGTCCACTTGTCAATGTGGGCACCCTTGCTCACATGTGAATCAAGGACAAACTATACACTCTTCCGTTCAATTTATATGACGTAATTTAACTCGGTAAGAAATTAATACCAAAATAAATATCTTTAAAACTTATGGTAGTGTAGTTATAAACAGAAAAAAATTAAGAGTAAAATAAGAAGTTTAAAATTAAATTATTTCAGATAAAAAAATTGTTTCTTATTATTTTTTTGGCTTCTGTTGTTGTCATGTATTCTATTGTCTATTTTCGTCTTTTTGAGCCGAGGGTCTTTCGGAAACAACCTCTCTACTCCTCCGGGGCAAGGTCTTCGTACATTCTACCTTCCCCAGACCCAACTTATAGAATTTTACTAGGTTCTTATTGTTATTGTTGTTGTTAACGGTGTAAGAAAGCAAATAGTATCAAATAAACTGAGACATATATATAATAATATTACGACATGAAAATAACTCGTGTATCACGTGTAAGTTGTACCCAGCGTTTAGTATAAAGTTGATCTAAGATGCTACTAATTCACTATCTTGAACAACACAACTGTGAAAATGGAAGAAATCACCAGCCAAAAGACTCATGTTTTAGTTCTCCCTTCCCCTGCACAAGGCCACATAAATCCAATTGTTCAATTTTCCAAGATTTTGGCATCAACTGGAGTTAAGGTGACAATTCTCACTATAGATTTCGTTTGTAAAGCCATGCTATTGGACTGTGGTCCATTAATAAACATTGAGTCTATTCCACATGAGACAGTACCAGTAGAAGGAGTTGATAATTTTCTTGAATGGTTCCAAACACTGATGTTGGAAAAATTCAGTGGTATTGTTGAGAAATTTGGTGATTCTGAATACCCTGTAAAAGTTCTCGTAATTGATTCACTTATCACTTGGATAATTGACTTAGCACATGAGCTACGCCTAAAAGTAGCTGCATTTCACACACAACCTGTTGCTCTCTCTGCGCTCTACTATCATATCGATCAGGAAGACTCTACTAATCAAATTCCTTTTGATGGTTCTGTTCCTGTTTCGTTGCCTTCGCTTCCATTGCTGGAAAAGGAAGATTTGCCTTCTTTTATCTGTGAGACTGATGCATATCCAACTGTTAAAAGACTTGTCTTTGGCCAGAACTTCAATTTCAAGAAAGCAGATTGGCTTTTGTTCAACACATTTGACATGTTGGAGGAGGAGGTATTGTATCTCTTACCATGCCAAGATTAGATACATTTTAAATAAGTACAATTACTCCCTCGGGAGGGAGCTTTGGAGCAACAGTAAAGATGTCTTTCTGTGTCTTATAAGTCACGGTTTCGAGCCATGGAATCAGCCACTAAGGCTTGCATTAGGGTAGGTTGTCTACATCACACCCTTGAAGTGTGGCCCTTTCTCGGCGCGAATGCAGGGCTGCGTGAATACGCAAATGCTCCATGTGACCTATAGGCAGCGGTGTTTGATTGGTCACAAAGATATAGTCTTTTAGCACATACTAAAAAAGTAATCTTAGAACTTGTGATTTTAAATATGTCAAAGCTTTTTTATGAACATAAAAGCATATTACTAAAGGTAAATGGAGAATATAACGTCAGAACTTTCAAATATAGATAGAAGTCATTCTTTTTTAAATAGACTAAAGTAACTATCTAGAGCACTATAACAACATAAGGATTTAACTATTTCTTATGCTGTACAGGTGGTGAACTGGTTAAGGATCAAATATCCAATCAAAACCATTGGACCAGCTGTTCTATCAATGTATCTTGACAAAGAATATGACTCGAGTCTAACCAAGCCACATTATGAAACATGTAAGAAGTGGCTAGACTCAAGGGAAATTGGCTCAGTTGTTTATGTATCATTTGGAAGTTTGGCCAGTGTTGGAGAAAAACAAATGGAGGAATTAGCTTCAGGATTTATGATGAGCAACTCTTACTTCTTGTGGGTAGTCAGAGATACTGAAGGAAACAAACTTCCAAATGATTTCATGTCAAAGGCATCAGAGAAAGGACTAATTGTAAATTGGAGTCCTCAGCTTGATGTCCTAGCTCATAAATCAGTTGGATGTTTCTTTACTCATTGTGGATGGAATTCGACGCTCGAAGCGATGAGTTTGGGAGTGCCCATGGTGTGTATGCCTCAATGGGCAGATCAACCAACGAATGCAAAATTTATTACTGATGTATGGCAAGTAGGAATTCGAGTTAAGACTGGAAAAGATGGTGTAATTACAAGAGAAGAAGTAGCAAGTTCAATAAAGGAAGTGATGGAGGGAAAGAAAGGAGTAATGCTAAATGAGAATGCAATTAAATGGAAAAAATTGGCTAAGGAAGCAGTAGTTAAAGGAGGGAGTTCAGATAAGAATATTGAAGAATTTATTCAAGATTGTAATGCACTAAACTGAGTAAAAAATTCAGATTTTTAGTGCATGTTTATTTTGTTGTTTCCCATCGTATCATTATGTATTATTTTGAAATTTAATAATTATATTGAATTCCCATTATGTTATTCATTCTATGTTTGGATAAATTGTAGTAGTATATATTTTGTTGTCGTTTAATGGCATTTTTCTTAGAGAAAACTACACATGTGAGCACTTTTAAAAAGTTATTTAAGAAAATAATATCACTTTTGTTTATTCCATATATAGAAGATCTTTTTACAAAATCAGATCCCTTGATTTGTGCAATCAGTTGTACATATAATTTTTATAATGTGCTAATATTGTAAAAAAATCTGCTATATATGGAATATACCAAAAGTGATATCATTCTCTTAAATAACTTTTTGAAAGTGCCCTGCTCACCTATTTAGTTTTCTCTATTCTTAATTGGGAGAAAATAGCACGGGCTAGTAAGTTTTCGGATTTGTAATTGAAAACTAGCCACTATTTTGGTGCAACACGGAAAGTTCCAGCATAATATACGGGAGATTGATGCACTTGTGTATAAACTTCCAGCATATTATGTTGGACCAGTATATTATACTAGAACTCCAGTATATTAAATGGAAATCCAGTATATTATGCTGAAATATTTTCCATATTTTGAACACTGTTTTTGTTCTGATTTATCATTACATGAGAAGTAGCTAAATTTTAATTACTCATACAACAATAGTTATTTTTCAATTATCACTTATAAATCTAGTTATTTTTCAATTTCACCTCATATTTGGCTGTTTAATCTTTGGGCCTTCAGCTCTTGGCCGAATAGTCCTAGCTGGATTAGTCTCATTCCGCATTTCTAGCCCATAATCGCTTACCAAGTAAGATTGATTCACAACAATATTTCCATCCTCAAAAAACAAATTTGTCCTCAAGGTTAAAGTCAAGAGAAGTGTGAGTAGCGCGTACCCCGCCAATTGTCTCTACACAAAGGTGTTCTGGGGAATATAAGGAGAAGATGTGCTCTACCACAATTTTGTCAACGTGACGTGAGATGGTGGCCACTATAGCATTGACAACCTTTGGCTCAATATCACGATAAATCATAAGGCAACAAGCTACACTCTTCGCATTGAGAGGGTCACATTTGACTTTGAGCTTCCGGGACAATTCTCTCCAATGTAAGAGTGTTGGTAGCCAGCGGCGGAGCCACACCCAAGGGGTGTCAACCAGGGGCGAATTTAAGAGGACGGAAGGGTGTTTATCCAAACTCCTTCGTCAAAACATTATACTGTATATATAAGGCAAAATTTATTTTTTACCTTTATATATTATGTTTTGAATTATCTTAACATAATCCAAAAGCATAGCTTAATGGTCAAGAGGGTTCAAAACTGTTTTAAGGTTATTGGTTCTATTCCCACTAACTACACATATTTTAATATTTTTCTTTTTTTGAACTCCCTTGGCGGTAATCCTGCCCCACCACTGGTGTCAACTGACATCCCTTCGTCGAAAAATTATACTGTTTAGTTGGTAATTTTTACTGTGAAAAAGAAGATTAGCAATAAAGTGGACACATTTGGAAGCCAGAGATCGACATCAAGATGATGAATCCACTTTTCGATGGTTTTGATTTCCAATTAATCTGTTTAATTATATATAACAAAATTGTCCAAGTAGACGTGCCAATTTATGTGTTTATAATACTGTAGAAATAAACGTCTCAATTTGTGTACTAAAGCCAAGAATAAATGCAACAGCCTATCTTTTCTATACCCAATACTTTCTACTTCTTTTAAGAACTGAATGTAATCCGGATCGCTGAAAACCATTATAATCCGATTTTATTGACTGGTTTAAAAATAAAACAAATTACAATCAAATCTTTTTCTTTGTTTTGAGAAATCAAATCTGTTTCACGTGATTAATTTAAAAAATCAAATCTGATTCGTGTGTTATTAAGGAGTTGACCAAATGATCTAATCAAAACTAAGGAGACTAAGGTCTCATTTGTTTTTTAAGATTAAGGCGTTTGAATTTGAATACATATTTGAATATTAAGATGTTTATTAAGATTAAGACATCTACATCTGAATACACATCCGAATATTAAAATGCATATTATATCTAAACACTAAATGATTAAGACTGGTTGATTTTAACATTTGAATGCATAAAGTTTATCTTCATTTGAAAATTAATAAATGTCACGCCCCGAATCTGGGGAGGTGTGGCTGGCACTCGGTGTCGTACTGGCCCAAGCGAACCACTCTGTAACTCATGATCGTTCGACCAAAACTAGAATATACATAGGTCGAGTTAGCTGAACTCATTGCTTTCATAACTATCATGGGTCCACATGGCCACAACTCATAATGTATAACTATAAGTGGGTAAACATTGTATTAGTGAAACATCGTTCTTAAAACATGAATACATATGGGCCGCAAGCCCTTTGACATTCTGTACAAAATGAACATCTATCTACCAAGCCTCAAAGATTATTTGACATCAAATGGGACAGGACACCGGCCTACCTATAAGTCTGTGGCAAAACTTTGGCATAGAATCGGCTGCACTCCGAATAAGGTGGAGTCTTACCGATCTTTCGCTGAATGTCAATCTCGTCTACTATGAGGGCTCGTCAAACTGATTATCTATACCTGCAGGCATGAATGCAGCGTCCCAACAAAAGGACGTCAGTACGAATAATGTACTGAGTATATAAGGCAGAACTGAAACATAATAATAAGTCAATATTAATTAAAAACATATAAAAATCAACATGAATATCTGATGTGCCACCATATATACATACTTATCATACTTATAAACATAATGCTTCTCTTTTAGACTGTTTCTATTATCCATATCGTATGATGCATGACTGCCCAATTGATCAGTGGTAACTGCCCGATCGGCCTTCGCACGGTGGTAATGTATGACTGCCCAACCGGTCATAGCTCGGTGGTAAATGTGTAACTGCCCAACCGGCCGTAGCTCGATGGTAAATGCATGACTGCCCGACAGGTCGTAGCTCGGTGGTAAATGTGTAACTACCCAAGCGGCCGTAGCGATGTGGTAAATGCATGCCCGACCGGCCGTAGCTCGGTGGTAAATGAATATGCATGACTGCCCAACCTGTGGTAAATAGTGATACATAACTGCCCAACCAGTGATAACTGTCTGACCGGCCGTAGAACGGTGGTTAATGCATGAAGATGCATGTATCACTATATTATAAAATTTAATATCTCTATCATATACCTCAATAGGGACTTAGGGGCATACTCACTTTCCGAAATGAATAACATATGCATCATTAACTTAAGAGTAGAACCACTTATGGAATAACATTACATTTACGTACTATTACGTGGATCATGCCAAAAGAAAGAAGGGATAACCTTAACATACATGAACCTGCAGAGATATCCAATCCCACATCTGCGCAACAAGGTTATGCATGTAAAGTTTAATTTCTATTTAATAGGTTCCTTCAATGTGATCTAAAATCATCATCAGAAACACCACATTTTAAAATTCTACGCATGAAGTTTAAGAAACCTCACTGCATCTATGTGGTTGAAAAAGACCAAAAGAAAAAGATAAAATGGTATGTTTATGAATACAAGAAACAATTTCATCTCAGATGCCAAGCTACAAACACCAGATCTGCCCACTGACCTATTACTACTGCGACAATTCAATTAATAGTTCTTTGCATTTGACTTCTCTTATGACTAAAGACTAAGCCATCTATTAATGAATATGTCACTTATCCACTCAATTGTAAGAGTCATGAATATGGATAGGGCTTTGCTGCCACGTGGGATGAGGTGGGATGGGGAAATTTAAAATCTTATTATATAATTAATTAATTAATTAATTAGGTAATATTTCGTTATCCGGTAATTAATTAATTATTCGCATAATTAAGAATTATCTCAAATTACTTAAAATTCTACTTATTCTTAATACAATTTATACACTTTAATATCATGGACATGTGGTACCACATAAAATAAATACATACACTATTATTTTATTAAAACATCCATGTAAAAATACATATATTTTCTCAACTTATAATTTTCCTAATTTCATATAAAGAGTACAAATTTTCGTACGCTTAATTTTTAAAATGGTAAAAAGATAACATTATTTTCTTGTGAGAAAATAATTTTTATCTTTACAATAAAGAAAATCTCATAAACATCCTCATATTATGTGTATAATTTAAAACATATTAGAAAGCAGTAATATTAATAACTATATAAAATCATATTTTTCAAACTATTTACAAAAATGTTTCACTCAGTTTAAATACCATATCAAAATGTATCTAACGGTATCAAGATTGTTAAACTTACGGCGTCTTATGGTCACAAATCCTCTGTAGAAAAGTACGGGATGTAACAATAAACATAAAATTCAAATGAAATACTTTTTAATCTAATATTCTATCAATCAAATATATAGTTTTTAAAATATGATATAGTTGCTGGTGGCGGGTAACTAATGGTGGTACTTGTGAATGCTGACTAGAGGCGGTGATTGCTGGTAGTTTTGGTTGATGGTGATTATTCAGGGCAGTAGCTAGAGGTGATCGATAGTGGTGAAGATTATGATTAAGTATGGTGGTGGTGGATGGTGATAGTAATTAATGGCGGGTGGTAGTGATAGTTGTGATTGAGGAAGGTGATGGTGGGTGGTGGTAATTTATAATTATTGGCAGTGCTGACTGGTTGTTGATGGTGATGGGGTGGCTAGTTGTGGTAGTTGGTGGATGAGTGTTGGTTGTGGTTGCGAATGATGGTGGTGGGAGAGACGGGGATAGTGAGTGGTGATAGTCGATAATGGTGGCGGCTATGATTGAGGATGATGGTAGTGGCAGGCAGCATGGTGGTAGTTGATAATGGCGTTTAATAATGAATATGGATGATAGCATCTTAATGAAAGTAAGTCGCTATTATAGGTCTTAATCATACATACATATTCAGACCTATTAAGTGGTTGTGAAGTAAAAAACAAACACACTTAATAATTAAGATTCAGACTTTAAAATACATATGCTTAATATTTGAGATATGAATGATCAAGATTCAGATCTACTTTGAGTGCAAACAAATGAGGCCAATCCTGCCACTGTTTGTACCTATTCTAGTTAACCCCTAATTCAAGTATAATTTATATGTACGGAAAATTCTAACCTTTTCAATAAGCGTCATTCCCATGATGGTAAATACTTTTTCGAATGAATTTTTATATATCTATACACTATTGGAAACTTATTACATTTCCTACTAAAGTTTCACTTTAATTATCTCCTATATACAAAATTATCAATTATGTACATTTTTAGGATTTAAGGATAATTAATCAGTTCCTACAATCACTCCCACTGATCCCCCACGTTTCTCTCTATGTATCTCACTCACAATTATGTACATTTTTAGGATTTAAGGATAATTAATCAATTCCTACAATCACTCCCACTGACCCCCCACGTTTCTCTCTNGACCCCCCCCCTCCCCCCCCCCCCCACATTTCTCTCTCTGTATCTCACTCCCCCCTCCCGTTTCTCTCTCCACATCCCACCCTCTCTCTCCCACGTATCTTGCACAAGAGAGCAGCAATTTCACCATTGATAGTCATTAAAAAACTTTGAAACTTTGAATTCGAATTTGGGTTTTCGAAAAATATTACTTGTTTGAATTGAGTGTTGTTGCAAACAATTGAGAATTCTCTCTACGTCTCTCTCTATCTCTCAATTGCTAATTCCAGTAATGTAAAGAAAAGGAAAAGAGAGCAGTAATTTCACCATTGACAACCATTAAAAAGTTTTGAATTCGAATTTGGGTTTTCAAAAATCATTATTTGTTTGGATTGGGTGTTGTTGCAAACATTGGAAATATGGTTTGGAGTTTATATCTCAATTTTGATGGTATTTTGGTGAAGATTAGACTTGATTTTGGCTGAATTTCATATTGAAAGTCGTCGAAGAAGAAGAAGAAGAAGAAGAAGAAGAAGAAGAAGAAGAAGAAGAAGAAGAAGAAGAAGAAGACGTGATATGCAATATATTTACGAAATTGTAGTAAAATTTTAGAAAAATTGTAGAAATAATGGAAGAAAATTGTAGATAAGTTGTAGATAAATTGTGTAATATATAATTAGTTGTGTGAAATTCATTTTTACTATGTATAAATCAGATACAAAATATACAAAAGATATATTGTATAAATTTTATATAAAATTTGTATTTAAGTTGTATGTTATTGTAGTTATATTTAACTTGATAGAAAATATATGTGAAAGTTGTAGATAAGTTATATAATATATAATTAGTTGTATGAAATTTATTTTTACTGTGTATAAATCAAATACAAAGTATACAAAAGACATATTGTATAAAATTTGTATTTAAGTTGTATGTTATTGTGGTTGTCGTTAATTGGTAGAAATAATGCATGAAAGTTGTAGATAAGTTGTATAATATATAATTAGTTGTATGAAATTTATTTTTTACTATGTATAAATCAAATACAAAATATATAAAAGACATATTGTATAAAAATTGTATTTATGTGGTATGATATTGTAGTTGTATATAACTGGGTAGAAATAATATTTGAAAATTGTGGATAAATGATATAATATATAATTAGTTGTAGAACTGTATAATCCAAAAATATGTTTGGACTAAAATTGTTGATAATCTTCCCTCTATTTTCTGTTCAATGATCAGTTTTCTTCCTTTTCTCTTCTGAGATGAGTTTTCGATTTCTCTATAATGTGCAGTTATAATGTTGATATTTTTCTTAAATGCTTCAATTAATGAGCTTTTTTTTTGTTGTGAAAATGTAGCTATGTTTTGCGTTTTTTTGAAGGTTTGGGTGATTTAAAGTGGTGTTTATTCACCTATAATTAATCAAATTCCAAAAAATTTGGAAGTAAAGATTCTTTCCACAAAAGTAACTAAATCTCTTGATTTAAAGCACAAATAATGGATTTGAAAGGCTTTTAAGGTGGATTGTATATATTTTGTAAATAAAATTTATTTATACCGAATAATTAATTAAACATAAACATTAAGGATAATAAAGTTTCAAATAATGTATACGAATGTAAAATTCCTTTTCTGAATGATGAATATCAAATTGAGCTAAGTGTTTTCTTTCCAATAATAAACCGCTTTTAGATGCAGAGAAGGCCAAAGAGAAAAGGTTTAATGATATAAAATAATTTGGTACATCTAGTATGAAAAACGAAACTCTACCATTAATAATTCGTATAATTTTATTATTTTATTGGATTAACCTACTTTCAAATACATGCTACAGGAGTTATAGCTTAAATAATTGATCATAAAAAACATGGGATTATGATATAATTTCGAAAAATCATACATTTGGAGTTTAAATAAACAAGAACTCCTCAGTGCTAGTAGATTTCGCTTTTACTGTATTAATATAGCACGTGACCATGATTCATGACTATACAAGAATAACTAAATCTAAAAATAAATAAATATTCTAATTACACATGGCATCGGTTGGCGAATAACCCACTTGGTGATTTTCCCTATCTTTTACAGTTGAGGCGAAAGGTTCATACCACATCAATTGCGTAGTATTCTCTAGTTCATTTTTATTTGTCTAGTATTCTGAAAATATATTTTTATATTTGAGATAAATTACAATGGAATAGGACCCTTTTATTTATATGAAAAGACTGACTTGACCATCAAGTAGAATCTCTAAGATCTCTCTAAAATATAAACATTCACTTTAAATAAAATACTATTTATAACATGGTATTAATAGTAAAAATCATAAAAACATGAAAATATTTGCGTTTGCTTGACGAAATTCAAAAATTGAGTTTCCAAAAGAAAAAAATAACAGTTTAACGGAATTCTTGTTTGTTGTACTATTTCTGCAGCGAAAAAATAAAAAAAATAAAAAAAATTCAAACTTAGTTTTTTTCTTTTTTGGGTTGGGGGGGGGGGGGGGGGGGGGGGGGGGGGGAGGGGGTGCAAAAATCCAAGAATGGTCCAAGGGAGTTTTGGAGTTTTTTTCCCCGGAAATTCAAAGATTAAATTTGAAAAAGTAAACCTTTTTCCTTTGCATAAAGAGCAAAAAGAATCTAAGAGTTTACAAAGTTGGAAAATATGTTGCAAACTCAAGTTTTGACCTTTTTAAAGTGATCAAACTTAAATGTTTTGAAGGTTTTAGAGTATGATCATTAGTACGAGTTAATCACAAAAACATTAGTAGTATTTCATAAATCGCATGTTGTTGATTATTCCTGATTCCTGAACCGTCCCAAAGAAATTCAAACCTCAACTAAATCATTACAAAATGAAAAGAGAGTAGTCTTAGGTTCAATTTCCAACAGAAACAAAAATATTACATAATTTTTTCTATCTACCCAATCCTTTTGATAAATAAAGTTATACAATATTTGTGCTAATAAAAGAGTAAAAAATATCTCGTGCAATTAGTTAAGGTACACACAACTGACCACGATTATTAAAAAAAATGAGTCATGTCTTGTTCGTCAAAATAAGCTTGGTTCGTAAAGGCTTAAGCCAACTGAACACAACTCGCTAGTGAGGTTGGTATAATCCGAACAAAATCGAAATCCGAACTACCGAATTTTAGAGGATTACTAAAATAAAATTAAAAAAATAAAAATATGGTGCACTGATCTTTCGCTATGCCGGGGTCTAGGAAAGGACAGGATCATACGGGTCTATTGTACATAGCATTACCCTGCATTTTAATAAGATGTTGTTTTCACGGTTCGAACCCGTAACCTCTTGATCACATGACATAAACTTTACAAGTTACGCCAAAACTTCCTTCAAAATAAGGAGTCCATTTCTCGTATGGTCACTGAACTAATAGAAATTGTTTATGAAAGTCACTTAACTTTATTTGTAACAGAAAAGTCATTATACCTTACACATTGTAACTCAAAAGTCACTTAGCACTTTTACGGCATTAATAGACTTTAGTTTTCATATTTTTTTTCAGCCAAACCATTTAAAAAATCAAAATATCCGTTCCATGACCCGACCCATTTTGTCTTATTTCTATTATAAAAAACGTAAATATTATTTTGTTGTAGCGTATTATATTGGTTCCCCATATGTCTATACTGAATGTATACATTAGTTTAAGCAAAATATTAAATAGAGAATAAGAAATTAATCTTAACAAACTAGAGTAGTTAAATTTGAAAGTGAAACAAGAAAATTAGCAGCGTTCAAGTGGAAGAAAATAAAAAAGAGGAAGGAAAAATGAAAAAAGTTATTTATGCTTGAAATTTTGACTGAGAAATATTAATATAAGAGTAAATTAAAAGACAATATCCTCGATGTTTTAGAACAAGAACGTACATTGCTTATAGTGAAGATAATGTTACTAGAAGACCATTTCTAGTCGAATTGCTTTAATATTTTGCTTGAACCAGTATTGCTGGCCTGAGTAAGTTTGTTTTTATGATTGACAAAGGAACACATGCATGAACCAGGTCCATGGAAATGTATACAAAAACGCATGCACGCGAAAGTGATAAGTATAAGTGGTTATTTCTTATAATCCCTGAACGAAAAGGTTGCATATTTGATAAGGAGCAGGACTCCTTACTTGAAGAAGACTCTATCCAAGATAAGGGAAGAGTTTGAAGTTGAAGTTGTCTAGAACTCTACCACCAAGGAAGAGTAAAGCATTAGAACTCTAGTTAATCTTTATTTACTAACTTTATAAGTATCAATGTTGTTCTCTTTTACAAGTGATGCACACATACTGAAGTTAAGCACAAATTGAGAGCGAAATAGCAAGGCTTTTTGTGAGAAATTCCTGTGATATTTAAGAGGTGCGATCCTGAAGCTATACGAACCATATTGAAGAACCAGCTCCATAAAAAGTTTTATGTGTCTTTCTTTATTTCTAGTTTAAAGTTTAGTAGGCATTTTAAGTTGTACCTTTCAGCTTTCTAAGAAGCAAATTGTACTAGGTACCTGAGTGTATCTTTCAAGTTAAAGTTAACTTGAAGTAGTTGCAACAACCTATGGCGTGTTGCTATAAGGATTAGAGTTAATCCTTTGGTTTGCAAGAGGTTGAAGACCCTTATTGATTATTCAAGTTAGAGTTAACTTTGATGTTGTCGCAATAGTTAGAGGCTGGTTATCATAATGGGATTAGAGGTAATCCTTAGGTTTACAAAAAGTTTTGTAAATGTTGTTTTGGCTCAGTGATTTAGTGACATGTTGAGGAAAATCCTACTGAGTAGTAGGTCGTGGTTTTTCACCTTTTGAGCCGGATATCTTTCACGTAAAAATACTTGTGTTCTTTACTTTCTGCATTTACTATTTCATCAATAGTAGGTTAAGGAATACTTAGAAGAACCAGGTCCTTCTATAATCACCCCCTCCCTTCTTGTGTGGTATTGAAGTATAAAACATCAATTGGTATCAGAGTAGGTTATCTTTGAAGAGGCTTACACCTTAGGATAAGATCAAGATGAGTGCACTACCTAAAAACTATAAAGAGCAATCTACTACTAGGACACCACTATTCAATGATCATTATTATTCTTTGTGGAAGGAGAGGAGAAGTGATCACTTGCAGATGACTGATAGATGCTTCAAATGTGGTAAAAAGAACCACATGAACAAGAATTGTCCTATGTTGAAAGTCGAGTAAAAAAATGAGAAATCTGAAAGAAGGAAAAGAAAGAAGGAACAAGTTCATGACAAGAATAACTACAACGAAATGTCATCCAAAGCAATGGTTTCTACTTGGAAAGATAGTTAAGATAAGAACACTGATGATAATGTTGAACGATATCTCATAGCAATTCGAGAATCTGAAGATGAACCTGATGAACAATATGAGATAAGTTTTCTGGACCTTAAGGATAAAATTAAAGTCTTTTCTAAAGATAAACTATCAGAATTGTTGCTAACTTTAATTGATGAATCTAAGAATATAAGTTCTTGAAAAGAATAGTTATCAAAAGAGTGTAACTTATTAAAAGCAAAATGCAAAAACCTGGAAATAAACATTAGTAAAACTAAAAAGGAAAATACTGCTTTGAAGAACCAGGTTCATGCACTTGATACATCTGTCTTAAAACTTAGATCTGAAAATCTGACATTGAAGGTACGAATAGGTAAAGAAATAGCTAATGACACACAACTCTCACTAGAAAAGAATCTAGGAAAGATAAAAGATGAGCTTTATAAAAGAGATGAATTGGTAAGAACCCTGAAGGAGGACTTGACTAAGGTTAAGCATGAGTTAGATAGAACATGTTAATGGAACAGGTCCTCCGATGCACTTTCTTGGCTACAAAAACACCATAGTAGCAACAAAATTGGACTTGGCTTTAGGAATCCTGCACCTAAGTGGGATCCCAAAAGCAAGTACCTCACACTTCCTGAGTACAAGATTTATACACACTATGGTAAAATAGGTCAGTATAAAAGTGAATGCACTGAAAAAGAAAAGTAAAGTCAAAAGAACAAAGAATTTGCTCAAGGGAAAAATAGGTTGCCAAGTTGGGCTAAAAAGAATTTAATTTATCCTTTTGCCTATAGAAAGGGATCCAAACTAGTTTGGGTTCCTAAGACTAACCTCTGGTTTTATTTTGCAGGTCCAAGTGAGAGAGAGCAGCCAAAATGATATATGATAAAAGGTTGCTCAAAACACATGACATAAAATAAGAAAAGGTTCCTTCACTTGTGGCATTTAAAGGAGGTAATGTCTCCTTTGAAAAAGGAAATAAAGGTAAAATCATTGGAATCAGAAATTCTTGTAGGGAAGAAGAGTGAAAAATCTATATGTAGTTCCAATAATGAACTCACTTTCTTCAGTGTTATGGACATTGATCCCCTAATTTGGCACAAGAAACTTGGACATGCTAGTCTAAGTTAACTCAACAAACTAGTCTTCAAGGACTTGGTGATAGGACTGCCTAACATTAAGTTCAAGGAAGATAAAGGTTGTGAGGCTTGTGCAAGGGGGAAACATGTAAGGTCTTCTTTCAAAAGTAAGAAAATGGTGAGTACTACCAGGTCGATGGAACAGGTCCATAAGGGTATGTGTGGACCAATAAGGACAATGAGCAGATGTGGTAAGAGATATATTATAGTGCTTGTTGATGATTACTCTAGATGTATTTGGACACTGTTTTTAACATCTAAAGATGAAGCATTTGACATGCTCATTTCATTTGTTAGGAAAACTCAGAAACAAATAGGTAATTAACTTGCATCAATTATGTCTGATCATGGTACTGAATTTGAAAATGCTAAATTTGCTAAAAAATTTATGAGCATGGCATAGATAAAAAAATTTCTGCTCCTAGGACTCCACAAAAAAAATGGATTAGTTGAAAGAAAGAATAGGGCATCGGAGGAAATGGCTAGGACTGTGCTACTTGCTAGTAAATTGCCCCATAGCTTCTAGGCAGAAGCTATGAACATTGCATACTACATCATAAATAGGTGCATGACTAGACCTCTTGTTGAGAAGACTCCCTATGAGTTACTTAAAGGGAGAAATCCAAATATCCCACCTTAGGGAATTTGGATGCAAGTGTTTTGTGCACAATAATGGAAATGACTCCCTTGATAAGTTTGATCCCAGAAGTGATGAGGGAGTATTCTTGGGATATTCTTCATATAGTAAAGCTTATAAGATTTATAACAAAAGAACTATGTGTGTAGAAGAAAGTGTACATGTGGTTTTTGATGAAACGAACATTCTTTATGAGAGGCAGGAGCATGATGATGAAGCAATTGGGATGGTAAGAAACTCAAATGAAACCACAACCCAGACTGAAGTTGCACCAGAGGAAGGAACAAGTCCTTCCACCTAGGGCAACATGATAGGGGGAATATAACAAAGGGGAAGTGATCCTCAAACCTCGAGGGAACCTGTACATAAACCTATTCCTCAACAACAAAACATTGAAGGAACATCTAGAGGAAACCAGCTGGTTGTGAAACCCTACAAGTATCAAAGTTCTCATCCCATTGAGAACATAATTAATGATCCAACTTCTGGAATCAAAACCAGATCTTAATTGAAGAATCTTTGTTCTTTTGATGTTTTCTTATCTCTTATTGAACCTAAAAATGTTGATAAGGCTTTGAAGGATGTAGATTGGGCGAATGCAATGCAAGATGAACTCAACCAATTTGAGAGAATTCAAGTTTGGCATCTGGTACCGAGACCCAAGGACAAATCAGTAATTGGCACAAAAAAGGTCTTCAAAAACAAACTTGATGAAGATGCATCAGTTAAAAGGAATAAGGCAAGATTGGTAGTTCAAGGATATAGTCAAGAGGATGGCATAGATTATGATGAAACCTTTTCTCCAGTTGCAAGATTGGAAACAATAAGACTCCTCATTGCCTTTGTTGCTTATATGGAATTCACTCTCCATTAGATGGATGTCAAGAGTTCCTTGTTCAATGGCTATCTAAAGGAATAAGTGTTTGTCAAACAACCTCCAGACTTTGAAAGCAAGGAATGTCCTGATCAAGTGTACAAACTTGATAAGGCACTTTTTGGCCTCAAGCAGGCTCCAAGAGCAGGGTATGAAAGATTATCAAAATTCCTACTTGAGCATGGCTACAAGAAAGGTAAAATCGATAATACTTTATTCTTGAAAGAAAAAGGTAAAGATCTCTTGGTTGTTCAGATATATGTTGATGATATAATCTTTGGAGCAACTATTGATAAGTTAAGTAAAGAATTTTCTAAGCTAATGGGGAGTGAATTTTAAATGAGCATGATGAGTGAACTTAATTTCTTTTTAGGCTTACAAATTAAACAATTTCAAATAGAACTATGATCCATCAACATAAGTATGTAAAAAGTTGCTTAAAAGGTTTAAAATGGAAGATTCCAAATAAATTGACACTCCTTTTGCAAAGCTAAAAAGTTGGATATAGATAAGCCTGGTTCATCTGTTGATCAGAAGTTGTATAGGGGAATGATTGGCTCATTGTTGTATCTCACTGCTAGCAGACCTGGCATTATTTTTAGTGTAGGACTTTGTGCTAGACTTCAGGCAAATCCAAAGGAGTCTCACTTGACTGCTATCAAGAGGATTTTGAGATACCTAAAAGGCACCACTCACCTTTGTCTATGGTATCTAAAAGGTAGTAATTTCAATCTAGCGGGATATGCTGATACTGATTATGCAGGTTTTCTTATGCATAGAAAGAGCACTTCAGGCATGGCACACATTCTTGGCTCGTGTCTTGAGACACCAAAAAGAAAAATTTTGTGGCCTTGTCTACTGTTGAAGCTGAGTATGTTGTTGCTGCCTCAGGTTGTGCTCAATTGTTGTGGATAAACCAACAATTAATGGACTTTGGGATTGATGTAGGTCGTATCCCCATCTTTTGTGATAAAACTAGTTCAATTAGTATGACCAAGAACCCGGTTCATCACAAAAGGACTAAACACATAGATGTGAGGCATCACTTTTTGAGGGACAACTATAAAAAGTGTTTGATTATTGTGGAGTTTTGTGCTACTGACAAGCAAATAGTTGACATCTTCACAAAAGCTTTGAGTAGGAATCAATTTGAAAGGAACATGTTAGAATTAGGAATGATTAAGATAACCTAAAAGAAAGCGGTTCTAACTCAATGGTTGGTTAAATAATTTGTGAATTTTGTGAATAATTAGATTAAATATTGCTCAATCTCATGCTTTTATTAGTATACTCTTTTTCCATATGCTAAAATGTCTCATTGAAATCTATTGATATTATCCTTATTTTCTTGGGAAAATCAGTCTTACACAAGAGAACATTCAGTGAAGAACCTGTTTTATCGAGCCTATAATGTATGTATTCTACACTCTGCATAATTTGAAATAACTGCATATGGATCATGAACTGAAAAGAGTCCGGCTTTATCCAAAGTACTTTTGAACCAGTTAGTTACAAACAAACAAGTTTCATCAAAAGTCCCACGCACCATAATTGTTGAATTATTTGGGGAAGAGTCGAACGTCTTTTCAAACTAAAACATCCAATGTGATTAGACTTCTAGACTACAAAACAGTGTCGTTATACACTCAACCATTCCCTCTTTAAATTGATCTGACCTTAAGGACCGAATGTGTTGCAACCTAGGGTCTTCGAGAGCCATACTGGAAATGATAATCCCTACGGAAAGATAGTTGGTTTCCTATCTCAAATTTTTTTGAAAGTTCCAAATCTCCAAAATCTCAAAACTCTCTCCATTTATCTCAAGTTTCTGAACTGATCAAATGGAAATACCCATGAAAATCCCAAAAACTTTGAAAACCCTTCCTCACCACGCAAAGAACATTCACCCACACTTACAACCACCCAAACCCCCAAGAAAAAACATATCAAAATGATTGCACGAAAAAAAATAGCAAGCAAAAAACAAGCCAAAAAATTGAATGAGAAGGTACAAGCTAGTCAAGCAGAAGAATCACAAAATTCTGATTA
Organism: Nicotiana knightiana; assembly: GCA_005239525.1. NCBI lineage: Eukaryota > Viridiplantae > Streptophyta > Magnoliopsida > Solanales > Solanaceae > Nicotiana > Nicotiana knightiana. Next base: position 30,657 of record ML434026.1, on the reverse strand, counting down.
TCTCGCCTGCGACTGAGGAGGAAGAACCGTTTTCATCTGAAACTGAACAGGTAACTTCTAGGTTAAAATCTTTTGACTTTGCTTCTGAAATTGCTGAGAGTCTCGAAAATAGGTTTGTGTTTGTTGGTTCGATTGTTGGGACTTAAAAAATTGGTGATAAAGATAAAAAGGAAAAAGAAAAAGATAGTGAGGGTGTTGATGCATATGTGAGAGGAAGGGAAGAAGAAAGAATGGTTGGATCTAGTTCACCCACTCTTGTTGGTTTGAATGAACAGACATGTGCAATGGTGGTCTGGAATGACGAGACTAGTGATAATGAGGAGACAATGATAGTATGAGAATAGAATCACAGGAGATATGTGATGGTTCTGGTGATAAAAGTGCAGCAAATAGGCTTGTTAAGATAAGGAAATGATTTCATGAACTAGTTCCTTCTCTTGCTAAAATAGACAAGAGTCTCAATGTGCTGTAAAAGGTGTCATATAGTTACAATCAAAAGAAGAAGAGCAAAGTTAGAAAAACTGCAGGAAAGGGCATGGGTGGCACTAAGAGAAAGAGTGCTCATTCTATTCCTGTAGCAACTCCTCCCACAAGAGGATGAACTACAAGGAGCTAGAAGAAATAGAGTAAGGCCAATGTAAAAAGGCCTTAGCTGAGAGTGCCAAGAAAATCGCTTCGAAAGAAAAAGCTGGTAAGCCAAGTGGAGTAGTCCAGATTGAGTAGATGAACCTGGTTCATGAGGATGAAGATAAAGATGTGAAGTAACCATACCTAGTGCCAAAAAAAGAAAAAGAAAGATTTCTCAAGAAACAAAGGTTGTGGCAGAGGGTTCAACTGTGACTAAAATAATCACGTCTACTAAACAGAGCAAAAAGACTCAAATAGTGGAAGAAAATGGTTAAGGATGTTAAGAATGAACGATTAAAAACTAAATTGGCTGAAATAAAGGCTGAGACAGACTATCTTAAGTGGGAGCTTGCAAAGTAAAATGAGAAGAATGATGATATTTTTCTAGATATGCTGAAATTGCTTTAAGCCAAGAACCAAGAACCTGCTCCTTCCCAATCCTAAATCCTTCCTAGCCCAGTTGTAAGTAGTGACCCAAGTGAGATTTCTTTATTTTTTGCTCACGGTTCTATGATTTTATTTCTTCTTATGCTTTGTGGTAGGTTCTTATCAATCAATAAAATTCACTGCTTTTGCTCTAAATGTTTGTTGATATTTCTTAGATGACTAATATCCTTATATTGAAAAGAGAAAATTGAATCCATAATTGCATTAAAAGAAGCCCTAGTGGCCATAGGTGGTATCTGTTAAAATCTTGTTACTTAACTTAATTATGCAACTCTTCGACGATGCCAAAAGGAGGAAGATAAGGTGTTCTTTTGCTTTGGACTGTGTTGTTTATAACCTAATGAACCTGGTCCTTGATGATTTGTGTCTTTTAAATGAAAAGTGTTCTAAGAGTGTGTTGATGTTGAGCTGAGTTGAAACATGTTTCATCCTTATGAAAAGCACAAAGTTTATCATCATCAAGAGGGGGGCCAACATAAATTTGTTTTGATGATTGACAAAGGAACACATGCATGAACCATGTCCATGGACATTGTACACATGTGACGGACAGAATCAATAAAAAAACATGCACGTGAAAAGGATAAATATAAGTGGTTATTTCTTATAATCCCTGAATGAAAAGGTTACATATTTGATAAGGAGAAGAGAACTCTATCCGAGATAAGTGAAGAGTTAAATGTTGAAGTTGACTAGAACTCTTCCACTAAGGAAGAGTAAGGCATTAGAACTCTAGTTAATCTTTATTTACTAACTCTATAAATATTAGTGTTGTTGTCTTTTACAAGTGATTCACACATACTGAATTTAAACACGAATTGAGAGCAAAATAGCAAGACATTTTGTGAGAAATTCCTATTTGATTTAAGAGTGTGATCCCGAAGCTACACAAACCAGATTGAAGAACCACCTCCATAAAGAGCTTTATGTGTCTTTCTCTATTTCTAGTTTAAAGTATAGTAGGCATTTTGAGTTGTACCTTTCAGCTTTCTAAGAACAAATTGTACTATGTACCTGAGTTGTATCTTTCAAGTTAGAGTTAATTTAAAGTAGTTGCAACAACCTGTGGTGTGTTGCTATAAGAGTTGGAGTTAATCCTTAGGTTTGCAAGAGGTTGCAAACCCTTTTTGTATTATTCAAATTAGAGTTAACTTGAAGTTGTCGCAACAATTAGAGGTTGGTTGTCACAACGGGATTAGAGGTAATCCTTAGGTTTACAAAGAGTTTTGTAAATGTTGTGAAGTGTTGAGGAAAATCTTACTGAGTAGTAGGTCGTGATTTTTTACCTTTTGAGTTGGATGTTTTTCACGTAAAAACACTTGTGTTTTTTACTTTCCGCATTTACTATTTCAGCATCAGTAGGTTAAGGAACACTTAGAAGAACCAGGTCCTTCTATAATCAGTACACATGAAAAATTGAACACTACACAAATTACCCCCTCCCTCTTCCCCCTCTTGTGTGATATTGAAGTTTAAAACATCAATTATGTTGAAAACCAAGATAATTAACAGCAAAATAATATTTACATTTTTTGGTAATAAAAATAAGAGAAAGTGAGTCGAGTCAAAAAGCGAGTTGAGTCACAATTTAAATGGATAGCTTTTTATTGTTTAATGATTGAGTCAAAAAATGTATATAATAATATTTAATATGAGTTACTTTTGAGATACAAAACAAAGTAAAGTGACTTTCAACAATAATTTCCATTAGTCAGTAACCTTACGAGAAATGGACTCCAAAATAAGAAAAGAAACATTAAACACTATTCAATTGTTTGACATAGGTTTGCGTACACACAGAGGCATCCCCAACACAGCTGGAGGACATATAATTTGTCAGATTGGTTGCTATTTAAGGCTCACAACTCATGTGATTAAATATACCCAGCTGTTCCTCTTTGAATTACAGTTACAACAGTTATTATTAGCTATCACATCAACATTATGGTCTTCGTCATAAATTTCTAAGTTTATAAGTTTTAAATTCTAATCCTTTTAAGTTATTGAATTTTAAATTAATAATTAATATATATTTAATAAAAAATTTAAGACATATATAAAATTCAAACAAAGCTATTGGATTCAGCCAAATTCGCTCCCGACACTATAGCAGTACATCTTTAAATTTTCCATCTAATTGTATCTGCACATTTCATTTCTTCTCATTTAAGCTTAGTAATCTCGAAACCCACAATTCCCTAAACTATGATTAATTTCCTCCAACTTGTATAAGCTTCTGTCGTCTTCCACGAATTGGGTTTTATTTTTCTTTTAATTACTAGATGAAAGCTCCAATAAAACCAGTTTGTCACCATTTCTTCAAACCGTTATCTCTTAATTTTCATTTCAACTTGGTCAAGTATGAAGAATATGCTTCACTCTATACACTCATTTCTTATTTTTCTACTTCACAATCATACAACTCCGAAACGAAGAAATTCGTTAAGGAGTTGAATGGCGATATTTCTTCATGTCCAAACTTACTCCGAAAGAAAAAATCTCAGTTTACTCACTTTCTTGCTTCATCTAACGACAATTACTTAAATACGTTCGTATCACCAGAAAAGCCAACGTGTCATAATGCGAATACCATCAACAATATTTTAACTGGTTCATCGATTCGAGAACCAAATAGTTTATTGTTGTTTATGCGTCATTCGCCTGTGAAAAATGCAATGTGGGAAGCAAGATCGAGTATTTTTGGAATTCCATCAATATCTGCAGTTGCTCATTCTCCTCAGAATGATTTGACTGCTAAAACACCGTTGAGGAATAGGACGAGTGTTTTATTCAAATTTTCTTCTGATTATGAACTTCGAGAACGATATAGAAATCCCAGGAATGAGATTAGAATTGGAAAGTTGGTAGAAGACTTGGATGCTTTGGCCGCAACCATATCCTATAAGGTATAGTTATGCTTCTTATAATCATTTTTGTTGTTGGTAGATTTCTCTTTTGTCGTTGGATTTATCGTCGTTCAAGATTTGTTTTACTAGCTCCGCATGCACCTGATTATTTCGGTTCTAACCTAAGGTTCACATAAATACACAGGGTAAGAGTATTAACTTATCATATTAAATGATAATTTTAGGTAGTTAAGAGTATACTTACCTCATCCTTGACCATATTCCTGTTAATTTTAATGCATTAAGTGGTTGTTTGGCATGAGGTATAAGAAGCTATAGTGCTTGTATAAAAATTTAATATCACTTTAATACTTTGTTTGGTTAGCAAACCTGGTATAAGTTATCCCGGGATTAAAATTAATACCGGAATAACTTATACGTTGTAGAAGGTGGGGTAATTAGTGCCCGGATAACTTATATCTTCTTCTTAGAAATTATGCAATTGTCATTTTTAATACGACATACCAAACAGTGAATAAAAAACAATACCAGGATAACTAATCCCAGCATAACTTATCCCGGCATAAGCCGTATTCAAACCAAACGACCCCTAAGAAATTAAAATCCCTGTTTCTGATATTCTGTCTCTATTTTGCAAAACAGCATTGTTCCTCTAATGATGGAACAGCTAGATCCATAAAACTGGTGACTGCATCTATGGAGAAGATGATTCTGAAAAAAAATATTCGTATTGACACTGATCTCACTATAGAAGGGGCTGTTATATGGGTTGGATGTTCATCTTTGGAAATTCAACTTGAAGTGAAGCAATCTACACCAGGTATCTTGGTACTTTTTCACACACCAAGCACATATACATAATTTGTTGCGGTGAGACTTGAATTCAAGACTTACGCATACTCTTATAATATCATGTTGAATTGTGTGATCGCCTCGTTTAAAATTTTAAATTGTTAGGAAAATCACACTTTTAATTTACTTAATTATATCTTCAGCGCAATGTGACATCCTAAGCGAATCTCATATTGACAAAACACAGGAGACATACTTGGTATATAAGTAGTAACGCGTTTTAAAGCTATGTTGGCCTAGACCTAAAGCGGACAGTATCAGTAGTAGTCTAGACTACTACATATGGTATCAGAGTCGCTTCCCGTGTAACCTTGAATGATGGTGGGACAAACCTCAGCGTCTCTAAGAGGGATGTATGTGACACCCTAGGTGAATCCTCGCCGACAAAACGCAAGAGAGATACTGGACATATAAGTATACAAGTCTTAGACTATAGTGACGCGTTTTAAAGCCGTACGGGCCTAGACTCATCAAAATAGTCAATAGTGAGCTGGACTGTTACACACGATCATCAAAATAGTCAATTAAGTATTTTCATTTCATCATTGTTATTCATGACACAGATCATTGACACAGATCATTTTCTTGCAGAAGCAACCAATACCACAAAGTCAGTAGCTCTTACAGCAAACTTCACATTTGTGGCAAGAGACTCTAAGACTGGAAAATCAGCTCGAATCAACGCAATTTTACCTGAAACTGAAAAAGAAAAGCTTCTATGGAAAGAAGCAGAGGAAAGAAACAAAACGAGAAAGGAGAAAAGAGAACAGAAGAAGGACAGTAATGGAGACAATGTAAATAGGTTGATAAGTAAATTGTTGGCTAAAGCTTTGTTAGATAGAGACAACATTCTAATTAATGAAACTTGTTTTCAAAATTCTTTGGTTTGCCAACCTGAGCAAAGAAACATCCATGGTCAAATATTTGGAGGTTTCCTAATGAGGAAAGCTTTTGAATTGGCTTATGCAACAGCTTATTCATTTGCTGGCAGTATACCTTGCTTTGTGGAAGTTGACTATGTTGATTTCTTGAAACCTGTAAGTGCATAAATTATTATTTATGTATTTGTTTATCGATCCTCCCCAAACCTCACGACGTGGGAATATACTGGATTTGTCGGATACGAATATATAAATAAAATGCTTAAATCTGAAATCTGCTGATGCAGGTAGATGTTGGAGATTTCCTCCAGCTCAAATCATGTGTTTTGTATACAGAACTAGAAAACATGTCGCGGCCTCTGATTAATGTGGAAGTTGTAGCTCATGTTACACATCCCGAACATATTTCCAGTGAGGTGAGCATATATGGGCAGCCCGGTGCACTAAGCTCTCGCCATGCGCGGGGTTCAGGGAAGGGCCGGACTACAAAGGTCTGTTGTACGCAGCCTTATCCTGTATTCCTACCGTAGATATTACTGATATGCAGAATTTACTCTTTAATACTCCTTCCCTTTTATTTTATATGTGGCAAGATTCAGCTAATTAGTTTGTTATTGCTCTACTTTTTTAACAGGTTTCGAATAATTTCTACTTCACCTTCACTGTCAACTCTGATTCACTAAGAAATGGTTTAAAAATTAGGAATGTTGTTCCTGGTACAGAGGAGGAAGCGCGGCGTGTCATCGAACATATTGATGTTTTGAGAAATAATCAGAAGAGATTGAAGGGAAGAGTGTAAACAACTGTTTTCTGATGAAATAGAATCAACTTGAATCCGGGACCGTGCCTAAAAGATTTTATAGACATACTTTACAATACGATGTACATTTATTCGTTTTGGGACATTGGTACATTGTTTACACACACAAAAATCTAAGTGAATATCTAACACTCTCTTATATTGTGGATTCAGATTCACAATATAAATACTCAAATACATGTGCAGCCTAAAGGTGTCAATGTGCCGCGCGGGCCAAAATATTCAAAAACCATGTTAAAGTGCCAAATGATTGAACAATTTAAATTTAATAGCTTGTTTGGATGGTTGTTACATGTTGTATTGTGTTGGTTGATTTCCCAATGCACACGCAAGTGTACGTGGTCGACAAGTAATATAGGAATTAAAGTCCAGATATCGTACCCACAGAGACTTGTGATTAACTATCCACTAAACTAAACTCAAACAAATATTTAACTAGAATTAATCTAAAATAGTAAATCAAAAGATTAAAGAGACAACTAACTTAAAGATAAATTCAAGGTAAATTGATATTCTAGAGTTATGGGTTGTTAAACAATCACGTTGAGTTTTCGACCTAAATCTTCTAATCAGGTTTATTGATTGACGAGGTTAATATTGCTCGTAGCCTTCTCCCGAAG